>CAKAOI010000016.1:0-79945 GCA_916701655.1 Sebastiscus albofasciatus
GTTACATTTTGTTTTACAAAGTTAGGCTTGTTTAAGTCAAGCCTCATGTTGCCTTACACATGAATGATCCCAGTCACATCCACACAGTGAGGCATACAGCTTATTAATTAAACACTGGTATCGGATCGGTACTCCTATAGACTGATACCCACAGCCCAGGTATCACTAACGGTATCGGGACTGAAAAAGTCGGATCGGTGCATCCCTAATTAAGACATATTTCAAGCTGACAGCTTTTAATAAATGTGTTAATACACTGCGAATGCATTTCGATTACCATTACCACATTGGGAGCTAGTCAGGGATGCATTATGTCCACTGTGCACAAAAATACTCAACACAAATGCATCCTTACATAATTTAAAACAGCCTAGATAGTGTGTGTGTGTGTGTGTGTGTGTGTGTGTGTGTGTGTGTACAGCACGACAAACCCCAACCAACTCTGACAATTAAACCCACAACTACGGTGAAAAGTACTAATTCTAATCTAACTCAAATGTGCATGTTTATCAGTCTCCCGTAGATAAAACCCAAAGTGATCAGGAGACTGAAGTCTAATCACAGTTGGTCACTTTAGATGCGTTTAAGACAAATACTGATGCCAGATGTGAATTACAATCCTTCACCACTGGATCTAGTTACAGATTGGATATCTGGATGCCAAATCTTAACGGGGCCGCGGCGTAAAACTCTGTGTGGAGGATGCCAGTTCTCTCAGCACCACACTTGTTTACAACAATTACACAAATGCCTCAAAGTTAATACGGTGATTATTTATTGATTTAAGGGAGGCAGCAGACAGCGCTGAAACATGGAGGAGCAGCTCGACTGTCTGCCGACTCAGTGAGCGGGCACCATCGGGTTCAGACCGCGGAGGAGGACAATGAAACAGTTTTAATAAAGGATGCAACGTGATTAACAGCTTCTGTATTAGTGCTTTATATCAACTAATCCAGCTTTTTAGCTCCCATGGAACATTAATCAAGGTTTATGTTCTTTTCCAGAGCCCTACTTTATGCTGGCAGTTTTATTCTTCTGCAGCACTTATGGGTTAAAAAGAATTATTGAGTACCAACTCACTTTTCACAGTGAAAAACCCAAACCAGAGACCTTCGCTGTGCAGGTGGCTTGAAAGGAGCGACTCAGCCTTTATAGAGATTGTACGACACATTTTGTATCTTTGCAACACCGAAAACACAAGAAAATATGCAAGAAATTGATTAAACAGTACGTTTGTCTGCTCTAATACAAGCTGCAACCATTAGCATGTCTGGCTAACTGGCTTGCTAGAAGTAACCAGTGGGCTACCTCCAGGACTGAAAGGTGAAGCCAATGCAGAAGTGCCTTAAACTTGCATTCTTTCTAATAGCCAGCAGGGGGCAACTCCTCTGGTTGCAAAAAGAAGTCTGATTGCATAGTCTTTGAGAAAATGAGCCTACTTCTCACTTGATTTATTACCTCAGTAAACATTGTAAACACAAGTTTATTGTCTCAATCGCTAGTTTCAAGACTTCTTCAATACAGCATGATGTTCATTTAGTAAATTATGGTCCCATTTAGAGTCAAATAGACCATAAAGCAGGGGATGCTTTAGGGCGTGAATACCTTGTGATTGACAGGTCGCTACCACGGCATTGGGAGTTTTTTCGTCGTAGAACTTTAACCCTTTCACAGTGTGTTTTCAGTTCATGAAAGTGAATTATAACCTTTTTGGTCGCCTAAAAATTTCTTATTCAGTATTCAGTTGTACTTAGCTCCAACCTCTTGTGTCACTTCTGGTTAAAAAAAAAAGAAGATAGTGATGGCCAAAACGCCGAACACAAGGCTTCAAAACGGCAGTCCCCAACAAATGGGTGACGTCACGGTGACTACGTCCACTTCTATTATACAGTCTATGGTAGTCACTATGCCTCACATCCTAAGCTAAGGAGCACATCATGAACTAACTACATTAATTGTGACATGACAGGTTACATTAAAATAAAGCTCAGTTCCTGACATGCACTGCGTAGTATTTCCACACTGTGTGGAAGCCGGTTCTGAAAGCTATCAGAGACAGAGAGTAGGAGAAGTTAGCAGCTGTGTCCTGCTCTTATTGGATTTGGGGAACTTTATACTCCTGCAGCCCAGCCAACATTACCCAAAATAGCGTCAGGCTTTTAACACAATATCAGGCAGAACAAATGCATGTTTATCACCCCTTTTACAGTATTCTTGTTTTAAAACGAGTCAGTTGAAAACATGAAAGAGTCAGCGATAGTCGTCATTTCAGCCAGCAAAATCAATGGCTATCAGCTAGATATGAGCTGCTTTTTTTCTACCTCTGTCTGAAATATTGTTTCAAAATGTACTGAGAATTTTGAGTGGTAAATCTGCCTCCCTTATCATTGTAAACTTGCTCATGTGCAAATAATTCCAATGTGAAAATACAGACTCTATTGTGCACACTTTTTTTCTAAACTGACAATTGGCTATGTTGTGGCTGGATTGTTGTGGGCAATAATGTGGTGTCATCTGAGGACAGGCTGAGGAGGAGGAGAAGCGACAAAAAATAGGGATATTGTTCTAAATTAGCTGTTTTCCACTGGGGGACTGCAGCTTGTTGACACCGAGGAGGAATAATGGGACATTTCATCCCACTTTATCTGACCAGAGTGGCAATCTTTTCACCGGTCCCGTCCAACATGAACAGCCTGATGCGGTGGCCGGCGTCGAGGAGAGCTTAACAGTCGGGGTTAAACGTGCTTCCTCCTTCTCTTATAAAGCGGTAGCCTCAGGGTCTTGTTCCTTACAGGGGGGGATCAGCAGGTTGACAGCAGCGAGGCTAACCAGCAGCCTTGGGATTGGCAGGTCTCTGTTTGGCAAGCCGCCGCTGCTGCTCCTGAGCAATGTGGGGGGGAAAAATGTGTTCAAAGGCGACCACATAGCCCAGAGGCCACAGGAAGAGAAACAGCCCGCAGTAACCTTTGGAGAGCTGGGACTAAATACATTGACTTGCAGCATTAGGGATGCGGGCTTTGCTATGCACGGAGAGTCTCAGCTTTAACGAGCAGAGCAGACATAAATGAGTTGTAGATGGGTGGAAGCCAGCAGGCATGACATTCTCTCCATTAACAGCTCATCTCTTATCCACCAGCCCCAGATTGGAAATTAGGGTTTGGGATTGGTACCTCAGTGGATTTGTGAGTTTGCACTGTAAATGAAAATGTTTAAATGTGAAAGTAAGAAAGTTCCACATTCTCACTATGGACAAAAGAAAAGCAAAAAAGAGAAATTGTTCTTTTCTACTGCTGAAGGCCGGTGTCTATATCACTTTAATCACAATATCAACCTGCTGCATTTGGCACATTTATCAGGAAAATACATTTTACCACCAAAATTAGTATCCATCCATAAATAACCCGCTGAGACCTGCGATCCCGACCAACTTTACTGTCTTTCAGAGGCTGTAGCAGGTTCAGTTTTAGAGCAAGAGTGAAGCTACATATATCATATGAAACTAGTGAACTAGAACTAGGAATCCATTGGTATCAGCCCATGCTAGCTTGTTGGGATAGAGACTAATAAAGCTGGTAAAAAGAATTGTTAAATTTAGTACCAAATCTGTGTAACAAATGGTATCAACCCAAAAAATGATGCAACAACTTATGAGACATAATAGAGCGTGGAAATGGCCATCATATATTTCTATCATAATGTTCTAAACCCTTATACACTTTCACAGTTTATTTTAAATGAATTAATTCATGTTTATTTCTGATTTCTGACTAGAAAAACTTGGCACACAGTGCTGAGCTGCATCTCAAATTAATCTTCAGGTTCCCAGCTTTCAGATGATGTACACCACTTCTATGTGGCATCTACTGTTGACCTGCTATCTCCCCCTAAAGGCCCCCTCTACTCCCCTAAAAAAAAAAAAACGGGTTTATTGTGGGTCTCAGAGGGTTAAACTGAAGTCATAACATCACGTCGACATAATACGTTATAGGTTTTCACTCTCCTCCCGGTACTTTTTACCTCCTCAGTTATGATTGCTTGTAATCAATCTGCTGTCTATGAGTTCAAACTTATTTGAATAAAAAAAAGTGAGAGTAGAGAGCAGATTAGAATATCAACTAAATAACATCATTGTCAGTCCTTTTGGAGGCAAATGTGTCAGCGGGGGGTGGAGGCGGAGAAACAGAGATGTGAAACATCTGCTGGAGACTGCAGGAAGCACAGCTGCACACAGCGACCTTTGTAAAACAAGCACACACTCATAAACGGAAACGAAAGCTACTGACAATAAGTCTAATAATAACAATAACTAAAATGCAAAATAGAAAAATTCTCTCACGTGTCTGGTTTAATATAGAAAAACAAATCAGCAGCTTTATAGCCGTGTGACGTGTGCACAAATGGATGTCTTTCAGCCACGCCGTATGACTGTGCTCTCTGCTGGTAATAAGTACTTAACAAAGTGACCTGCTGGGGTATTGACCTGCTAATCATGGCGCTTCAGCAGGGAACAGGCAACTATTAAGCAACATCAAAAGAACAGCTGGAGGCTATGAACCCAGCCCCCACTTCTTAAATATGCACGTGTGTGAGCGCAACTGCATCCTGCAACTGTACCGGGTTCAACTCTTCAGGTAAGGAAGGCAGCATTTTAGTGATTTTAGGCCTTCACACATACGGTTATGAATTCTCACTAAAGCTGCTTTTAATGATTCATTTAGAAACGTATTATGCAGTCTAAATGAATGTTTATCCCCCTGGCTGGATTTTGACTATATAGGCAGCACAATGTGGAAGTTATTGCTCCACTTCAGCACCCAAACTAATTGTCAAGACATCCCATGGCACCTCGAAGATTTTTCTCTCATCATTAATTACTGAAAATGCAATACCTTTCTAGCTTTTACTCTGTCCTGTTGCATGGAAACGGCCATAATAACAATAAAGAAATATGGACAGCACGTCACATGTGATGTCCCGTAAAGAGCTGGCGGGATAAGAAAAAGTTAAAGGTTTATGGCTGATTCACCCCTGCTGACATTCACAAAGCAGAATATTGCAACCTTTAGCGTGGTTTAACCCGGAAACAAGGCTGCTGCTTTTGTTCCCACTAGACAATTTAGAAGACAATTTATGGAAATCGTATGAGCTTGTCTGCAAGTTTCGGGAGACAAAACACATTAAAATCAGCTCTTCTTCACAAATGACTAAATTGCCAGAGCATTTACAAATCAAACTACACACATCCTCCAATTTACAAAGGCTGTTGACATCTAGGCCCTGCTCAGACCTGGTATTAACATACGTCCTCAGTGATCCGATCACAAGTGGACAGCTCTAAATACAGGTGTGAACGACTCAAGACACATTGAGGATGCATTGAGATCCGATTGCTCAGACCACATTCAGAGGTGGTTTGGGCCACATATGGCCACATTCTTTTAGTAGTGTGTCCGTAAATGTGTCCTGGGCCACATCAAGGACCGCCTACTCAACTGATGTCCTGCTGGGATCCGCGGGTCTCTGCGCTCCTCATGTGAACAGCCAGGCAGACGCGAGCGCTTGGCTACCTCGTGCATGGAAAATGGCTTCTGTGCTCTACTGTATTCTGTCGGTACGACTGTATTTTATTAAAATATATATCGTAACTATAGGCTACATATCTACAGACTATCAGACTAGACACGCAAAGTTCATTATTATCATACTGTCAGAGATATGCTTTGCACGGAGCTGACACCCGCCCGCACACTCGCTCGGTCGCTTTCATCCCCGGCTCTCTGAAGTTCTGTACCCCGGCATGAAGGTCCCCGGGTACCGCTGGTACAATAACCTTTTATTTTGATGTTAATAAAATTAACCCGAATTCACGAATATGTAGAATATTACTACAGATATTCCTGTAATATTACGTCACAACGTCTGCTGTATTAGCCATGTGTTTACTACGTGTTTATTTGCAAAATAGAGCGGAGAAGTGGTCACTCAAGACGCATGCGGAGACGCATTCTAATGCAAGTTGTGAACAGACGTCTTAGAGCTGCCCACTTGTGATTAGATCACTCAGGACGCGTGTTAATGCCAGGTCCGAACAGGGCCTAGAGCATCCTTCATCCCTGCAGCGGTGCAGCTGCAGACCATCACGTAGCAGCAGAGAGGTCACAGGTTCCATTAGCACAACTGCACGTGTCCTGTGATAGAGACTGAACCTCTACCTGCTCATTTAATTGTGAGCCACTCTGGAAAACATTGTCTGCTAAATGCCAAGAATGTAAATAGCATGCTTACTCACAGTCAGAGCAGCAGCAAGGACAACTCAGGAGCTTCTACAAGTCATCCTCTGCCCAACAAATCTTTACCCATCACTTCCCCATTAAATGTAATTTTTTGGTGAAAGTAATGTTGCAAGAACACCAAGGTCTTGACTTCCTGACTACTGGTTGTTTCTACAGAAATTTAGACTTCCTAACTGGGGTAGAGCAGGTCGTCCACCAATCGGAAGGTCGGTTGTTCAATCCCCGGCTGCTCCGGGTCACATGTCGATGTGTCCTTGAGCAATACACTTAACCCCAAATTGCTCCCGAAGGCTTAGCCATCGGTGTGTGAATGAGTATTTAGATCAGATCCTGATGGGCAAAGTTGGCACCATGGCAGCCTCTGCCATCAGTGAATGAATGTGTGTGTGAATGGGTGAATGCTTACATGTAGTGTAAAGCGCTTTGAGTGGTCGGAAGACTAGAAAAGCAGAAATGAGTCCTAAAACCCAGAAATGGTTAAGCAATTTTTGCACTTCCAGTTCCCTTGTCTGGAAGTCAATGGGTTTTTAGTTAAATGATTGAAACAAGGTGTGTTAACACAAGCTTAAGAGATTTTAACATTTTGTTCTACGACATAAAATACATCAATAAATACCCCACTCATGAATTTTTAAGCTTTTATGTGTCTTAAAAAGGCGGTTGCTAACAAGCAGCTAAATGAGACTACTAAACGCCATCACGCCGACTCGTCCGGCGTTACAGCCTCGTATACACTCGCGCTCAGGCGACCGTGGTGTAGTTTGTTTATAGCCCAACGTTAGCTTTCTACTTCTGGTGATTGCATTTACACTTCAAAAATCAGAAAAGTTAATTTGTGGAGATTATCTTGCTGAACAAAACATGTAAGTATCATAAATGTTTGATACAGAGCTTATTTTCTGCAATAATCCAAAACCCAATGGAACAATCCCATTGGGTTTTTGTTGAGGGAACCCAGGGCGATGCTAACTTCCTGGTTGGCCAACAAAAATGCATCATCCTCGAAGCACTCTATTACAGGCTGACTACTTAACCCCTATGAGTTATCTTACTGGGAATTGCTGTGATAAGTGTCTAAGACCTGATGTCTAATGAGGCCTGACTGCCCGCATGGTTCCACTGAGGAGTCAGACTGTAAATCACAGATAAGGTTGTCTGGCTGGTTAATGTGTGGCAGCTACGCTAGTCTTAAGAGACACACACACACACAAACACACATGTCTCTGACTTATCTCATTTCCTGTGTGCCTTCCTCACCTGCTAGTGATAGGGAATCCGTGCAACCACACACAGACTCTAATCTAACATCAAAGAATGCAGGTGCCATGATGGCAGACTGAAGATATTTTAGGTCAAGTTAACGCAACCTGAAAGGGTATTTAAGAGCAATTCTCAGAGTTATAAATGAGCTCTAAATGGTCATTGTAAGAAAAAGGACAACAGGGAATTGCCTGATCAGGAGATTGACCGCTTGTTAGGGGCACTGGGTGCAGATAACCTGTGATGACAACCAGGAATATGAGCCACAAAGCAAAGCTTTCAGTTTATAAGTTGATCCTCACCTACTGTATAGTAGCAAGCTATGGTTTATAAACTGCCTAAGAACAGTGTTACTGCATGGTGAAGGCCTTTTACTTCTTTGTCAGCCATCCTATAGACGAGGACAAAAGAATCTTTGCAGTACAACATGTTCTTTTGCACAAACATTTAAACTCACAATTAACAAGAAGGAATCCATCAATCAAGAGGTTGCGTGTCCACTTTGCACAAAGCGCCAAGCTCTTTCCTGTAATTACCTGCTCAACTATAGATTTGGACAAATGGCACATGTCCAGGTAAACTAGGCCTCAATTTGTCCTTTTCGGAATAATTGTTTAAGTTCCAAGTCCCCTAAGAGGATCAGTACCTGTTCTTTGATCCAACTGTGAGGGTTGCTAGTTGATCCAAAATCTGAGCCGCGAAAAAAAGTGTAGCTTTGACAATGTAGATGTTCTTTTTAGTTTAATGAGGAAGAAAATCACATGAACTGGTGCAGCAACACACTGACACTTTAAAAAACAAATTGCTTTGGATAAAAATATGTGAGTTTCATGGTGTCATATCAGTAGTCTTGTTTTTGTATCATCTTCCTGATAATTTATCTGGGTCTATTTTTGTAATATCACCAGTCCACCAAGTGGTTCACATTTCATTTAACTGATAACATGCAAAACATGACCACTAAATACACAATAGGTGACAGTAAGCCAAGTGCAAACGGTTATAAATGTTTGCCAGCAGTCAGCAAACATTAATAGCCAGTTGATTTGCATGCAGCCTGATGTTGTGTTCTCCACTATCTGGCCCTGTGCACACCCACACACTTGTTTTCAGTTGTTCCAGTTAATTAGACCTGTTCTCAGGTTGGAGCTATTCCAGGAATTACACCAGGTCATCTAAACTCCATAATTAAGTACTAATAAGGGTAATAAAGGCATAGCTTGTCCCGCCCTAACAGGTGCAACAAATGCACCTTCAGGAACACACCTACAGTACACAGTCCTGAGAGGAGGTCTAATCAATGGGTGGGTGTACGAGCAGTGTGTTGAGACAAACTGTGTGCTCTGGAGAAATAGCTTCTAGTATAAATAGTGATACTTACATAGAGTGGAGCTTGCTGTGGATTGAGTTTCATGTCCCTGGACACTGTAAAGACAAGATCAAATTAGAGGTTATAGCTTTGGGGTATGTTAATATACTGTAGACATAAACAAAGTGATGTGTTGGGGCAATGCAACAAGCTGTTAACACAACATTAACATATTACAACTTAATGAAGTTGATGTGTTAGATACTTATTTAGCAGCAGACATGGAGCAACATTAGCATTCATCTGAAGTCATGTTTCTGGCTTCATAACAAATTAAAGGGATGGTTTGAGTGTTTTGAAGTGGGATTGTATGAGGTACTAATCCATAGTCAGTGTCCCCCAGTTTGGAGAAGCAGACAGGAGTTACCACATAGAAGCAAAGCAATGTACTGCTGTGGACAGGGCCGGCAGCAAAACGTATTTTAGCCACCTAAAAGAAATCAATATCGGTTTAAGTGTACGCTATATTTAGAATAGTTTCACCTCTTTATATTACCGTCAGACAGCTATACAGTTAATGTTTCCGACGGGGAACTGAAGCTGTTATCTATGCTCTTGCCAAAGCAACCAGACTCCAATGAAAAAAACTGTAATTTTACCTCGCAGAACATAGGAATTGCTGGTCTACCGCTGCCTCGATCGGTTAGTTTTGTTTGTGTTATTTTTGTGTTACTTTGGTTAGTTCGGATTCAGCAAAGTCACACAATAGCACAAACAAACTAACCGATTGAGGCAGCGTTCTGCGAAGTTAAATTACAGTGTTTTTCCAATGAAATCTGGTGGCTTTGGCAAGAGCATAGATAGATACAACGACTTCAGTTCCTCGTCGGAAAGGGCTGTCTGACGGCAGGGTAAAGTGGTGAAAATATTCTAAATATAGCGTACACTGATATTGTTTTTTTTAGGTGAGGCTTTCTTTTAGGTGGCTAAAATATGTTTTGCTGCTGGCCCCGTCCAAAGCATACATTTCTTTGCTTCCATGCTGGTACTCCTGTCTGCTTCTCCAAACTCGTGGCATGCCAACCTCCATCTACCGTAGGTAGGGACTATGGATAAGTACCTCATACAACCCCACTTCAAAACACACAAACAATCAAATAGTCAAATACTCGCTCTCCTTTTAGCTCTGTGAAGTGTGAAAAACCTTAAATGAGCTAGTATTGTGTTTTGCTGGAATAAAACCCTGCAAACAAATTGCTCTAGATAGCACAACACTTGACATCAGGGTTTTGTTTGGGGTTGTTTTTCCCCCTCCACAAAATGCATGTATATCAGCTCTAGCAGCATCAGGACATTGTTGCTGACAAGGTGACAGTTAAGCTTGACCCTGGCAGTAGTCCCAACACTCTGTGGGAAGTTAATAGTGCATGAGAACTGAACAGACACACACTGAATCACATACGGGAACACACACACACACTCATCATCCAACCAAAACTGCCAAGTCTCTATTTGTGCTTGTTTATTCAAAGACAGCAATGATGACAAGCTGTTTGTGTGCTCCTGCCTCCTCCGATCACCCTTTAGTTCTTCACCAAGCAAAGAAAAAACAGGAGGTTTAGCACCAAAACACTTTTTCCTCTTCTACATGGGTTTATGCCGGGAAGATCAGTTAGCAGGATTTACCGGCTCATGTTCACGTTTGATTCCCTACTCCCAGTCTGGGACGCAGGCCTCAAAGCCGTTTTCTGGGCACAAGGTCAGAAGCAGTGGGTGTGTAATTACATCCAAAATAAAGTATTACAGCTATAGACTTGAGAACGAATGGATTGGAAACCCTTTTTTGTTGAACTTTCTTGAAGTGATATTGGCCTGCTTGCATTCATCAACGGGTCAAGGGACCGGTCGGCTTTGAGAGCCGGTATTCTCCTCAGTTATTTGGAGAGACAATTTTCTTTTGTCTGCCGTTCCCTGGCACTAAAACAAGTCCTTGCTGCCTGCTGGCCTCAGTGGTCAGCAGCAGTGCATTAATCACATGAACCCCACAGCGGGGGAGGCGGCGACAAAAGGCCAGGACCTAATGAGTTCAGCAGAAAACACCAAAAAGAGTCGATGTCGAACTCGTCAGAGCGCTGAAGCACGGCGAGGCCAATTCACTTTCTGCAACCCAATCCAAACATTTTCCTTCTTTTCTGCTAAATAAATAGGCTCGAGCTAGAATTAGGCGCATCAGGTAAGGGGATAATCAGTAGCTCTAATAATACTCTGGAGTCTAATCCTCTTGCCTTAAGTGCACTGGGCCAGGGACTAGCTTATTCACCACATGCACGACTTTGACTGATAAGACTCTCACATAATGTCACCAACAGGCTCACTGGTTATTTTATATTTGGATATTTTGGAGATTTGGCATCTCTTTCTGACTACTCCACAGTACACAAGCAGGTTAAGGTCTTACTCAAGGGTGCTTCAACAGGACAGATTGACATCATTGTTGGCTGACATTTCATTTTACGTGACATCTTATTGACCACGCGGTGACCTGACCCTTTGCACAATAAGAAAATATTTGGTAAGAAGTAGGTGCGTTGCTACACTTACAGTTTTCACTGTTGAGGAGTTGATAACATGTATTCACCCAAGGAAGGTTTCCGTGACCTTTATCAGTACCACCCTGCTTTACATTCTCTACATATTCACACCTGGCAGCTGAACGCAACAGATCAGTCTGACACTGCAATGGCCACTTCTTAGCTGTTGTTAAGGGAGGGGTAAGCCGTTGTTATACCCTGCTTTTCCCAACCAGAAAGTTTGCACCTGAATCTGAAACTATATTACAACTCTTTTGTCTTTAAGAAAAAGCTTTTTTGGGGGGAAATTATTATGTATCTATTAGACATGATTACATTCACCAATCACACAAATTGAGGGGTTCTACCAGGGTGTTGCAGGTGTGTCTGCAGATTTGCATCTATATGATGCCAGTGTGATATCAGAATACCTTTCTAGGGATACTGACATCACTTAAATTGGGGTGAGCGGCGGCAGAGTGAATATATTCCTTTGTTTCAGAAATGTTCAGAAATGTCACTTGAATCTATGGTTATACATAGTAACGACGAGTTCACACCAGAGCAGCAGCGAAGTGCGGCCTGCAGCGAGCTGCCATGCAATGTTTATGAAAAGCTGCGACGGCTGCTCCCGTGCTCAGCAAGCTGTGACCGTTTGATTCTGAACCAAAGTGCGGCCAAACTAAAAGTTTGGAAAGGTTTAACTTTTAGCGGCGAAAAGACCCACAGCCAATCGGAAAAAGATCCTGTGACTCCTGTGACATGTTACCCTATGTTTCAAAGAATGTCTTCAATGTAATTATTGCGGCGAGCCGCATTTCACCTCTGCCTGGTGTGAATTCAGCTTAAGTGGCTCGACAGTTCATCTGATCAAAGAATGAGCTACATTAAACAGTAGATACAGGGTTTAATTATTACTTAACAGTATACCTTGCAACTGCCTCTGTCAAGTCAAACTGCTTATATTTTACATTATATGAATTTATTTGACAGTGAGAATCACAATGAGCGTGCAGGTGGACCTTGAGTATCAAAGACAAACACTTCAGCAAGAAACACATTAGCTTACATGACCTTTAACCATTGCCTTTTTGAAAAGAAGCCACCTGCTCCAACTACCACGCGACTGTACATCTGATTCCCTACTTTGGTCACTTCTGTTTCGGAGTTGTTTTTATCAACTATGATGCAAAGATGGAAGTTAGACATAAAGGAAGCTGACTCAATGTACTGTCATCACAGGATGTAATTGTGCAACTTCTTGCTTTGGATTCATGGAGGGGCCTGTAACACTACCACATACTTCATATAAAACATCCACTTTAGTGTGGTTGATCTGATCTGAGCTGGTCTAAAGTAGCAAACATATCCTGCCACCTGAGGAGGAAGCTGTTGGCTTCCCTGTGTAATCAAGCTAACATAGGGGAAATACTAATACTTAGTGGACAATTCACAAAATACTTTGTATAAACACAAAACTATATAACACACCCCTTTTCTGAATGAACAAGGAACATTTGTAAGTTATAGTCTTTATCTTTTTGTCTGCGGCACAATTAAAAAACTGCAGGACCTACTGATGCACTGGTTGTTTATATATCGCTAATAAGGCTTTCAATGATAATTACCAAGCTAATGTGGCTAATAAGGTAGTTAAGGCTAATGTGTTCGCAAATAATTGCTTAGAGTCGAGTTTCTGGCCACCTGACGTCCAATATTCAGTTAGCTTTTACTTGTTTTGTCTCCAAAACCTCCTGAGAAAAACATCTGCCTGTTTATCTTTATATTAGCTAGATATTCCTCTTTCCTCAGCAGGCAGCCCCCAGCTTTTAGCTCTTATTTTGCTGTTTTGTGCTAAACAGCTAGCCTGCTTTCGGCATCTGAGCTTGTTATGTCTGAATTATATCAGGTGTTGATGAGAGAGGTGGGATTTAACCAAACAATAAAATCAAACCAATGTAAAACAATGAGCTAAAAAAAAAGGCTACAAGCTGTGTGGAGACGCAGTTTGGATGTTAATTCTCTGTGTTCATCACCAAAAGAGACTCTTTCCCAAGACAAGGAGTCACTTGATTCTATGACAACCTTAAAATATCCCTTAATGCAGGTTTGATATCTGTTCACCAGACTGCCACGAGTCTATTTTCTGCGGTTGACCCTGTGATCGTACACAGTGTTGTGGGTGTGACAGTTCATCTGGTCAAACAGTTCCTCTTGGGCAGCAGCAGTCATTCAGAAAGTACACACCGGGGAACTTCTAAAATAGCTTCATCTCTAGGTCATTGCTAACTGCAACTCCTGGAGACTAAAGACTCAATACATTGATTTCTGTGTCACAAAAAAAGCTGCAGTATTTTCACAAGTTCCAGGCAATTTACTGCAACAAGATATTTCGGTGCTGTGGATAATACCTGGACTTATAGATCAAGTTACAGTGTGCATGTCAGGTCATGTCTGCTGGAGAAGCTGGAGAAGCTGAAGAAGCCATTAGAAACCAATCTTTCTACCTGTACTTTGCTCAAGTGATAGAAAAAACACGAAATCCTACAATCATAATGTTTTTCACTAAGGCTGTGTATCGGCAAGAATCTGGCGATACGATACGTATCATGATACAGGGGTTACCATTAAATATATCGAGATATGTTGCGATATCATAACCAAGGCGATATATTGTTATGTTTTTATTCTAATTTTAGGAAAGTTGTCATAGTATAAAGAACACACCGCCACATGCATAAAATCTGTGTACAAAAAGTTGACTTTTTATGCTATCAGAACAGTTTGATATCAAAGTCCCTGTAACATCCAATATCGTAGCACTACTTTGAGAGGACACATCTCTTTGTAAATGAAAAATATTGACTGAGTTAATCTTTGCATGCAATTTATTATTTAAAAATCCATACTGTGTTTTTGAGAATTGATACAGTATCACAAAACATAATATGGTGATACTCGATATTTTCTTACACCCCTATTTTTGACAAAGGCGGAGTTTAATGAAACTAAACAGAGGCTGATATTTAGAGATAGATTTTTAGTTTACTTAAGAGGGGACTTGGCTTGAGTGAAACTGACATTTTTAGTGAAACCCATTATCCTCCTCAGACAATAATCGACTCAAAGTCTGCACCAAATCACACCAACAAACATATATTCTTCTTATCTGCAATCTGTTCTCTTCAAACAAGATGGGTAAATAAAAACCTGCACACCATCCAAGTAATTCGGGAAAATACCTTGTATCCAAACCAAACTGTGTTTCCTTCTCTGGTAACAGAAGAACCTTGAGAAATGACATCCCATAAGCTCACCCTACGGCCACCCGACACCTGCTTATAGAGATTACACAACCCATTAACTCCACCTAAAACACCGGGTGCAGCCAGCCTTCGGCCGAGCTCCTTAAGAGTCTCCATTATGGCCGAAACTGCCTTTGAACTGCTGTTAAAACCGAATTTTCTTCCTCTGCAGCAAAAGGGCCACAAAGAAGCTGCCACGTTCAAGTGCACAGCCGTCACAAATGAACCGGTAAATCAAGAGACAAAAGCCCCTCAATGCTGGGATATACCCAGAGTCAGGGTTGTGAATGGACCTGTTATGGCTCCCACTGGTCCGCTGGCTATCAAAATAAGCCATAATGGCCATGTGACTGCAGCGTGAATGGGAGGATGAACAGGATTAGCTTCACAACTCATTAATCTGACTACACCCTTCCCAATCAACAGCTGAGGATTCCACAACACAACCACGTGCACCGGACAGACTGTGACCACAGTATATGACCTAATATTAAAAACTTTTCTTTGCAGCTCTGTCTGTAAATGTGTAACTTTTTGTCTGGGACAAGGGCTCTCTTAGGGAGAGAGAGAGATCCTTGTTCTCAGTGGGACTCACCAGCTTGTCATCACACATGATTCAATAATCCTCCCTGGATAGAGGTGCATCCAATGTTAATGTCACAGTCAAGTAAACACCACTTTGGGTCCAATATAAGCCACAGGAACAACTTCGCCGAGTCTAGTTATTTGGTGCCTTTATGACAGCCCACATTGTATTCGTACAAAACTTAAAGGCGCCCTGTGGAGTTTTCTTGTAAACAAAATAAAAGTTTTCTTTACATTCCAAAACACATTTTGTGTAATCCAAGAAATGTATTGCCTTCCTCATAAAACATTCAAAAAGCCAATTTTTGAAGTATTTTAAATTCGGCATTGTTTGTTTACATTCATGTTTGCTAGCTTGCAGTCTTCTTCTTCCCTGTCTTTGCTGGCACATTGCTGCATATCTTAGCGTGTTACAGCCACCTGTAGATCAGTGGAAAAAAGTGAAACCATTGGTAGAAATGCGTATTGCATAACGCACGCGCCGGTGCATCCTCATGTGTAAGCTAAACAAACCTGGACCTACTAAAAAAACAGCTCCATAGCACTACTATGCATATACGTATATTATACCACTATAGGTCAACAAATCCACAGGGAACCTTTAAGATGGTGATTTTCAGCTTTAAGGGGAGACACCCCAGCTAAAAAATATTGTTCTTCTTGCACTAAGAGAGTTTGGGCTATTTTGCTTCACGTCTTCTTTCAGAATAGTTAAAAGAAAGAATCTAAAATACACATTCAGGTGTTTATTTTACTGCACTTCATCTAATTGCATCTGTAGATTTTTCCTAAATTCACAAAAGTTTGCATTAGATAATGCCTCATTTGCATATTTCTTCATATTACTTCAGTAGCACTTACATACACCAAACTTTCCAGTTCCATTCTATATTCTGAAGGTTTTTATAGAGGTTTGTTCAGATATCATTCATAGCCCGATTTATTTAACATTTTATTCCTAAAAAACATGGTGAAAATAGTTTTTTTATTGCAGTATTTTCTGATTTATGGAGTGATAAAAAGAGATATTCAAAATTCCTTCTGTAAAAACTCTAATATGTCAACAAAACGAAACAAGAATTTTGCCTCATTTGCATATTTAAACATAACATTTCAGAAAACTTGTAATACAAAATAGGTTGCCATTGTTCAAGTGAAATAAAGCTTTAAAAACACACACATTGAAGCATTCATGTTTGGATCCCTTGCATGACAAAACTAATCCAAATTTATGGAAATATTCAGGTTTTTTCATTCAATGCCCTCTTTGGTATCAACATCTAAAGGCATGTAATCATCTTAACAAGGTAAACAAAATCAGATCATCCAGATCAAAGATAATTCACTATAAAAGGGATCACATTAACACATGTGAGCGTGAATTGTTGGGAAGAACAGTAAACAGTGGGTAGATCAGTTGATGGCATCAACATAATCTTTTCTGTCAGCTCCACCACTCCCTCAGAGACTTCCTGTAGGAACATCTGAGTGTCCAAAGGCCACATCGCTTTAAACTACTAAAACAAACGCATGTGCTAAGCACAGGTCAGGGTTCTTCAGTAGCTAGGAGACCATTAAGTATTTCAAAACCAAAAGACTTCAGGAAATAAAAGCAGGATGGTTTCATGCATGTCCAAAGGTCCTAACCTAGCTCCACCCAATACAACCATGATCTACGTGCCCATTTGCAGCATAGCATTGCCCTCATTTACCAGGTCATTATCACACCTGTGGTGCATGGCTGCCTAATCTTATCAACGAAATGGTACCAATATTGGGAAATAAAGTCTCATTGTACTTGCTGCACTTGCCCAGAAATTGACATTTTGTTAATATGCAAACCAACACAGCTATAAATTTGCTCATGCAAATCTGAGCCAGCAGCCTGGAGCTTAGAGATGTGAAAACCACCCAAGTGAAGCTAATGCAGAAGTGCCTTAAACCTGCATTATTTTTAATAGCCAGCAGGGGGCGACTCCTCTGGTTGCAAAAAGAAGTCTGATTGTATAGAAGTCTATGAGAAAATGAGCCTACTTCTCACTTGATTCATTACCTCAGTAAACATGGTAAACTAAATTAGTTTATTCTCTCAATCGCTATTTTTAAGTCTTCTTCAATACAGCACGATGTTCATGACAGTCCACAAACCAATGGGAGATGTCGCAATGACTACATCCACTTCTTACATACAGTCTATGGCTTTACCTCAACAACTGACATTGAACAATGCATGTAATGTGATTGCACTGATCAACTCCTAGGTTTAAATCTTAACATCAGCTGCTGAAAAAGAGCACAAGACTCATCAAACCTTTCCTGGATAAATAATGCCCAAAAAAAGCTGAAATTGGAAGCTAGCAGCTGCTCAAATGTACAATGAGCAGAATCCAGTGCAGCTACTTGAATTAAAACAGGTCACATTGTTTGAACTAAATGTACATAACGGGCAATGTACACATTTACATCAGTGTTTTATCACCTCTAAGCGTCTGTGTTTCTGGGTCAAAAGCCTCCCATTGGCCATTAATTAACTAGGGAGAATGTCAATGCCGATCTGTGTTATGGGGACAACAGTTACCTGAGGCTGCTTCTTCGTGAAGCTTTTTGAGTTGGGCTGTGCGTGGAGAGCTGTGCATGGAGACACCTGTAAAAAGGGACAGAAGCCCAATATAGACCTGAGGTGTCATCCAACACCAGGGCTCCTGATGACAACAGAGACACGACTTTAGTCTCAGAGAGGGGCAGGACTGAGTTGTTACCTCACCTATGCAGGCGAACCCCCTCTAGTATGAACTACACAAGGACAACCTGACCTGGATATTTACTCTATTTTTTTCCATAGATACATGCATATGACAAACATACCAAACATCACCACCAACAGGCACCTTTGTCTTGACATAAATCCCACATGGAATTGTTTTCCAATCCGCCCTTTGCTACTCCATCAAGCTGTCAGACCCACACTGTCACTAACTGCACTCCCTGCATAAATATCTAGCTAATTTATGGAAAAATTAAAAAGCGACTTCTGAGAGAAGCAGACAGAAGGGTCAACAATGTGTGTTTGAAGGATATATCAGGATGTCAAACTGGTTTAACAGGGAAAACAGGTTAAAAAAATAAAGATAGAAGCTAAAACCTACAGATCATAGTGTAAAAGTCAACCACTATCTCAACTGGCAATCGAGACAGAAGACAGCGTAGGGTCTAGCAGAAGCAAAGCGCAGCGCACTTATAATATGTCATCAATAAGTACCCAAGAAACGCCATTCACTGTTTGCAGCTGTTAACTCATTGATCATGCTTTGAAAGGTCAGTTGCAACCGAGGTCAAACTAACTTTGAACCGAGGGTAGTGCTTCCGCCTCGTCGGGCGGCACCACTCTCCCCATATAGGAAAACAATGGGAGAGCAATTCTACAGCTGATGAGCCATGTGTGGGTGGCTTAAAAGCCTTTGACAAACACTGCCAGGTTTAGGGGTTCAATGTCCACTTGGGCACCTTGCTTTAGATGTAAGGCCTCATCATGGTGCAGTAAGGAGCTTTGGATAAAAACCTCCACCAAATGGCTGATAGAGAGTGCCAGGGAGAGCTTTCAGTCTGATTTAAGCCTGAGGAGAGACAGAGTTCATATGAACTGTCCAACACTTCATTCTTAACTTCCTTTTTTTCTTGTATTATCAACCTGTCTTTTCCGTGGCATACACTTTGTATTAGATTTGGAGGTGCTGGAGCTTGGGATGGATATCAAATCGAATTTAAATTTTTTTGCTGAAGGACTGAATGAAAGTAGATGTTTTTTGGGCAAAAGGCCTGTTTGCCTTACTGTCCAAATAAAAGTTTCATTCCAAACATGAACAACGTCTGACTCATAACGCAAGACTTCTAAAACTCCTGACGACCATATCACTCAAATTAATGAGGAATTCACTGCTACATTTCCGTCAGCAGCTACTCTCCTGAATGGACATTTGCAATCACAGCCTTCAAATGTGGCGCACTGGGGGAGGATTAAAGCTCTGTGTGGCTCAGTTGGGTTTGATATTTAACTCAGACGTTTGTTTAACCTCTCGTGCTTTCTCCCCCTCCGGTTAACCACTAGTTACTGGCCTACCACTACAACACTGACTGCCCTCCCTATAGCACCCAGAGAGAGCAAAGTGCGTCAGTGTTGAACCCTTGTGTGATTATTTTTACAGTTTACTATCAGCCTTGCTCTTCTGGGGCACGGCTAAATTAGTCAGGGCTACGTCACCTCCTCCACAACCACACCGCAGTAACTTGGACACACAATGTTGACTGCCATTTAGATAGTCACGGCTGTTTGATTTAATCAAACCAAGCTATTGTCTCTACGGACAGATATGAGGCCATCGTGATGATGTGACCTCACCCTGCCACACAAAAGCTGCCTCTGTGCAGAGACTGCACACAAACGCTGGCTGACAACACAGGGCCGGGGGATGAAAGGTCTCCTCAGTGTTTGGTGACAGTTATTACCCTCTCCACTGAAACCAAATACCTGTGGGCCCAGATAGTATTATCTTATTGTGAGGCTTACTGGGGACCGGCCTGTAATCAGGACCCGGGCCTTGATCAGCGCTCCTCCCCAGGTTTGATGCCATCCCCTCCCCCTCTGTTTCCAAGCCATGAGGTGCTCTCTAGACATTTTTAAAAGGTATAGTTGAACATTTTGAGAAATCTGCTTATCCACTTTTTTTTTTGCAGAGAGCTAGATTGATACCTCTGTCACGTCTGAATGGTAAATATGAAGATAGCAGCCAGCTAACTTTGCACAGCCAAAGCACCTCTAAAGCTCACTTTGTTATATCTTCTTTGTTTGATCAGTACAAAAACCAAAGTGTGAAAAACGACAGTTTAACAGGGGGGTTATGTGTCAAACTATTTCTTGGCCAGGACCTGTTGCCAGGCAACCAGAGACCCCAGGAAGTCAGTGGTCCCAGCCAAAAAAAAGTCTTGGTATGCTACATAACCTATCATAAATCACGGAAATGTTGTTTTTACACTTTGGGTTTTGTATAAACATAAAAAATGAGATATAACGTGCTAATTAGTGACCCATGCTAGCTGTTTCCCCCGGTTTTCAGTCTTTATGCTAAGCTAAGCTAGCTGGCTGTCGTGGTAGTCTCATACTTAGCATATAGACATGTGAATAGTATCCATTAAACTGTTGTTTTTGTCATTAGTATTCTTTCACACAGATGTATATTGAAAAAGCGTATTTTTTTTCTGAACAAGGTAAATTTTCTGAGCTTTCGTATTGCGAATAAAAGTATCAACCACGCCAACCATCATCAATCACGTTGTGCAAAGCCGGTTGAGTTGCAGCTATATTTATGAAACAACAACACGGAGGCTCTGTAGTCCAAACAAGGAACGGCACACTTAAAATACAAAAATCCCTAGACTTATAATATGCACAGGCGAGTATTTTCCATTTTCGTGTTGTTTATTCATCACGCCCCTGGTGTGTTAATGCCTTAAAAGAACAGTGTGTAGTGTTTAGGGGGATCTATTGGCAGAAATGGAATATAATATTAATTAGTATGTTCTCTTTAGTGTATAATCACCTGATACTAAGAATTGTTGTGTTTTTGTTACCTTGGAATGAGCCGTTTATATCTAGATAGGGAGCGGGTCCTCTACCCAGAGTCCCCCATGTTGCACCACCATGTTTCAACAGTAGCCCAGAACGGACAAACCAAACTCTGTTAACTTTTACTACTTGGGCCAGAGTCAATAAAGTTACTCGCTTCCGTCGCCGCCGCTCTCTCTCTCTCTTGCTTCACCACTCACTTCCCAAGTACACACACACTCTACGTACTGGGTCTGCTCCAAATGACTCAAGAGAGGGCCATTCGCATTTTGCGTCGGCCACCGCAGCTCTCCAACACGCTTAGTACACGGGAGAGGCTTCAGTTGGTTTCAATCTCCTCACCTCACCGCTAGATACCTCCAGATCCTACACACTGAACCTTTAACCTTCGGCAAGAAAGCGAATGAACAGATTTCCAAAAATATCCAGCTTTTACTTTAAGCAAATAAGAGTGCTCCTACATTTCAGGCATGGTGACTCTTTCAGAAAGAACAGGCTCTGGCTAATGTTTAGAGGGTCATTTGAAGGGTGTCATCATGGCTTTCTGATGAAATGTTTGCGCTGAAAAATTCAATAAGGCCCAGAAACCTGCAGAGGGATAAATATGCTGTTTACCTTTGCCCGTGGGTAAATGTTCAACACATTACACAATCAACAGGGCAATTTCTGTTCCTTGAATTCAGCTGCACTTGGCAATCCAATTTCTCACAGGACCCTGATGGGTGATAGCTAGGTGAGCGATGTGGATTTCAACTTATTTACAGAAGCAGACGCTCTCTCAAAATGATCAATATGACATTTCACCGGCAACTTACTGAACTTACTCATCCAACCGTGGTGTGTGAAATAACAAATTGGTGTTGAAAAGGAGACAAAATGGGGGCTGAGGAGAAAAAGAAAACACAGAGTGACAGGGAGAGAAAAAGGAAAGTTTGAGAAAAGGAAAGAGGTTTAACCTGAGGGATCCTGAGCAAAGCAAACCTCAGCTTCACAGCAGGCCTGATCAGATTAACTTTACCACCACTGCAGTAATAGCTGTGTATTACATCATTTCAATTAAAAATAGCCAACGTGCTATAAAAGCATGTACATCTCCAAAGATTTGATAGTGTTCTCATAACGGCCTTTTGGCTAGTTCTACCATCTCACCAAAGAAGGTCATGGGTTTGGTTCCCAGCTCCAACTATGGTCAATCACAAACTCCAAATTGCCCACAAATATGTGTGTGTTTGTGTGTGTTTATCCTGTGAAACACTGGTGACCTCTCTAGGGGTCTCTCCAACATGTTACACTAAAACCAGATGACATATTTCAATCCAATCTCTGTTTCTTTAGAAATTCTTCAAAAATGGCCAAAGAACTGTGGGACTAAAGCCACCGCACTGGTTTTGGGAACTGAATTGCTCACTTCCCTGTTTACATAAGAGACATCTCAGCCCACAAGAACGCTCCATTTCTCAAACAGGAAATTAATAAAAGGACGGACTTCTAGCTGAGATTAATACTTGTGATCTACATGCTGAAGTCGTCCACCTCTAGAACTGCTGATTGTTCAAGAACATCAACTTAAGTATTAGATTAAACCGCAAAAATATTGAATAGAAGATCCTGCATATTTTATAAAGGGGCACTCTCACTGATTTTACACATGAAGATCTCTCATAAGTCCTAATCTTTATGGACATGCAATACTTATTTAATGAAGTTCCCCAATAAAAGTAAGCGATAATCAAATCATAACATGGCAACCTCAAGCCCAACAGGCAACAACAGCTGTCAGTGTGTCAGTGTGCTGACTTGACTATGACTTGCCCAAAACTACATGCGATTATCATAAAGTGGGCATGTCTGTAAAGGGGAGACTCGTGGGTACCCATTGAACCCATTTTCATTCACATATCTTGAGGTCAGATGTCAAGGGACCCCTTTGAAAAATGGCCATGCCAGTTCTTCCTCACCAAAATTCTGCATAAGTTTGGAGCATTATTTGGCCTCCTCCGCGACAAGCTAGTATGACATGGTTGGTTCCAATGGATTCGTTAAGTTTTTCTAGTTTCATATGATATCAGTATCTTCACCCTAGCTTTAAAACCCGCTACAACCTAAAAATCGCAAGTTTGGCTAAGTGTTACATAAATTTGTGCCATTAATACGAATTTGAGTTAAAGCGTTATTATTGCGTTAACTTTGACAGCCCTATTTACTATTTTCACAAAATTATTAATAACAATAAAATATCTAAATGTCAACATTTAGATCCCTGTATCTTGTACCAAGCACAACCATTACATGTGACCAATCACAGCCTTTGAATGCACAACACACACACATGAAGAAAAGTTAACGTGGAGAAGAAATTAGAAAAACACCTTAAAAAACTGTGAACCAATTGGAACAGACTCAATGTTTCAGAGAAGATGTCTCAACAGGAAAGCATCAGAAAGTTGGTGGATCATCCTTTTATTTTCCAGATCATCAAAATTTCTGTTACTGAGATTCTTTGAAATTTAAATAAGTCAAGTCTCCATATTTCATCCTTTCAGAAATATATTTAATAATTATAATAGAGTGTTATGAATTCATAGAAAATGTGTGTGCAGAAATACAATATGTAATTTCCCATAAGCAGAGGCCCGATTGCAACTTAATTTAACAGCAGACACTTTGGTCACACATGTTGTTATCACCATTAAGCGGTATCACGAGGCAGACGTTGCTAGGCACTGTCGGTGCATCGCAGTCAAACTTTGCCCTGGGGAATATTATCAAAACAAAAACAAGGAAGGAAACCTTCAGAATCAATGTGTAGCTTCCTCCATGATAATGCTTTTGTTTTGTTGACACCACCACCTTTGACCTAAGAGCTGCTTGTTGAATTGTTTTCTAACAGTCACCTCAATCTTCAGAGCAGCTTGTAAAGCGGCATCAATGGAAAGCATCAATGGAAAGCTTACCCTCAATCTATTTGATGACGACGGCCGCGAGCAGACTCTTTCAGGTGCACGTTAAATTCATTTTAAGTCCATCAGAGAGAGCAGGTGTGTTTATACTAGGCAAGTATCCTGAGTAGCGGGCATGCGAGCTCTCACCACACTGATTACACGGAGCTAAATATGGCTTTGTGCTAACACAGACAGTAGGCAGATCAGAGCCTTGATGTCAGAGGGGAGAGGCGGAGCCTCCAGGCCACAGGTCAGGTGTCTGTTACAACTGCAATGGTGGAACGAAAACAACCAGCCTGCCTCTGCTTTCTCAACATTATTAAAAGTGTTGGAGCATGTGCAGATACACACTACTCCTATCTCTTTATCAATCAATTAGACAAAATAATCAACAGTAGTGAGAGCTAGGGTGATATACAGAGAACGGTTCATGGCCGACGACAATGTTTTGGTGTTGATGGAAAAATCCATGAAGCAGCTGCTCAACCTCAACCATTTAATTATAGGGAAACTCTGAGATACATTACATATGGGTAATGATTTTCATATATTCATGTTTTTTTCTGAAATAGTACCAGACATGCAAGAATATATATTGATTCCAACTGGCCATCGGTAGGAAAATATTCACAGCATTTACTTTAGTAAGATGCCACACTATAAAAACACTCAAGTTAAAAGTCCTGCATTCAAAATTTTACTTAAGTAAAAGTCCATAAATATGGGCGGTAAAGGTGCAATGATTAGTTGGTTACTCAATTAGTCCTATATCAGAAAATTAATCTGCAACGATTTTGATAATCAAATCATTATTTCAATGAGAAAAAAAAGTAATTTTTCAAGCAAAAATGTCTCAAATTTGATAGTTCCAGGTTCTCAAACAAAAGGATTTGCTGCTTTTCTTGGTCTTACATGATAGTAAATTGAATAGTTTGGGGGTTTTGAGTGTTGGTCAAAACAAAACAACATGTTTCATGAAGTCACCTTGGACTCTAGGATAATGTGATGAGCATGTGTCACTGTTTTGAATTTATTATAGACTAAATTATCCATTAATTGAGAAAATATGCAGATTAAAAACTCCTGGAAGTGCATTAGTATGCAAGCAATACTTTAATGTTGCAGCTGGTCGAGGTGGAGCTAAATTTAACTGTTTTTTATAAAGGGTATTTTAATCTATCACAATGCACCATATTCTATAAGATGATCATATATTTTGTACAATCTTAATTGGCAAAGTAACTATAGCGGTCATATATAAATAAAGCAAAGTGAAAATGTACACCATTTACCTCAGAAATCAGTATAAAAAGTATAAAGTGGCATCAAATATAAATACTCAGGTAAAGTACAGGTGCCTCATAACTGTACTTTAGCGTTGTAAATGTACCTAGTTACTTTTACACCACTTCAACAGACTTCTTTTTTTGCCAGTCTATGAACCGCAATGTCCCTGGTTTAAATTTGGCCGGGGGGCCTTTGTCCTCCTGTCATCTCTCCATTATCGCTATCTCATAAAAGGCAAAAAAATGCCCCAAATTTTTTTTTTTTAAATGTACTGTGCACCGGACAGAATACATTTCTTATCAGCAGCATAGAGGAGTCTGAAAATGTCTTCCAACAAGAAACAAACTGCAGACTTCTTTATACCTGGTATCAATACACCTTGCATCCTTGTTGCGCGTGGCTGGAGGTAGGAAACTTGTGTATACATACTGAAATCTGATTGCAGTATGTACACAGGAGAAGTCTTCCTCCAGATAGCTTTTGAACCCAACAATAAACACCCCAGCTGGTTTGTGCTCCTCCATCCATCCTGACTATCCAGTTTTTGCAAGTATATATTTGCATCTGCGTTTTCTGTTTATTTTGTGTTTGCTTCCTGGTGGATCGACACACTAAAGGTTTATTTCAGTCCATGTGAAGACTTCTAGCATTTACATATGTTGTAATGCAAGTCTGACCACTTCTGGGGGGCATTTTTCATCATCAGATTTAAGTGTGATTACACTTTATGCATATTTACAAGATCCTATCTGATTAGAATGCAGAGGAAAACAATAATGTGTCATGGTGAATGTACAGATGCACATCCCTAAACAGGATGGTCTTTCAAACCACCATCCTGTCTACCTGCTGCACATTTTCATATGAGAGATTTCTAAGCAACTGACACACATAATTTCAAGACAAACTTCTGGCTGGCAAAGTTGAATATTTTTTTTGTAGAAAGATGTGTTATCACCACAGGCGCAGTAACAATTAACAACAAAGTGTGCCTGATAAGTCCCAGGAGGAAAGAGACACCACTGCGGGATAGGAAAACGTGTACAAGCTGCAGAGATGGCTGCTGTTTAGGAACAGCGAGTGCGGCTGCTGTCTGGCGTGCTGGGCGGATTCCAGCGATTCCAGTCTTAACAAAAACTGAGTCAAGGCTTTATTGTGAATATCAGCGGGGGAATTCGGCAGTCGCCCTCCCAGGCATACAAAAGCCATCCCGCATCACGAGCTAGTACCTGTAAGACTTCCTCTAATGCCTCCATTCCATAGTAAATACAGTGTAATTACAAGGCTGACACTGTGCATATCCTCCATCATCATTAAATTAGGGGGTTTGTGAGGATGAGAAATTGGCTGGGTTCAGTGTGGAGCCAGCAGAATCCTCCTGGTAATTTACAATACTCTCAATGGGAGGCCAACTCCTCTTTCATTTGTCTCTTGCAGTGGAGCTAAATACTTATTTCTGACTGGGACGAACCTAAAGTTTGCTGGAAGAGACACATAGAGAGCAAACTAATCAGCTTCTGTTTAGTGTAACCACTGTATAGTCCTCTCCTGATATCCTGATAGACCTTGTCTGGTCTGTATTCAGTAGAATGTGTTAATATCTCATTTTGGACAGAGAATCCTTACTTTCATATTTCTTTGCATATCAAGGTTGTCGTTACAGACTTATCTATCTACTGATTAAAAACATGACACCGCCTGTGACACCACGATGACCCTGATATTCAAGGCATTATGACTATATATTGCTTTAAAAAACAGCAGCATTTTCTATAACTTCAAAATTAGCATTTCAAAATTAAAACCTTCACCTGTCCATTTAAATCATTGTACTGTGAAAACCTCATAACCGAAAAGGTGGAGACTTTTATTAATTTAAAAGCTGAGAAACACACACAAATGCACTTGATAATTGCTATAACACACACCCAGAAAATATTATTTAGGTCTAGGAAAGAAGACTTTTAGCTAAAAGTGACAAATTATGTAAACACATGTATATTAGAATGGCTGTAAAGAGCGGAATTAAAATGTGGCAAAGGAAGGTTAATGATTTGGGTGGTTGGTGGTTCAAATCCAAGGATGTATGGACGCTCCTCCCTCTACAACCTGCCAACGTGCTAATACGCAAGGCACAAAAAGCCAACGATCTACAGAAGGGCTGCATGATTTTGAAGAAAAATATCCAAGTGCGATTATTTTGACTGATATTGCAATTGCGATATGATTTGTGATAATAGAGGGGATGATCATTTTTACATCATTATTATCATTTTCATTGAAAAACAGATTAAAAAAAACTTATGGTGTGATTTTTGCAGTGATCTGTACCAAACAAAGATGTTTTCTTAAGGCTGTAGAACATGATGTGTAACCTGCACGTCTCTGCAGCACCGCAATATTTAATTTAAAATGGTATTTTGAAACATATTTCGCCATTGCAAAATATATTGCAATTTTAACAAATACTGCGATTTGGCCATATTGCGATTTTGAGAAACATAGGATTAATTGTGCAGCCCTAACCTCCAGTGGGGCTGCTCTGTAGCAGCCACCAGTAGATAGAAAGATCACTGCAGTTGTGATGGGCAGTTCCCAGTTTGTAACTGTGTGTTACTGTAAAGCGCAAGCAAATTTCCTTTAAGACATAAAAGTTAAAAATTAGCAGTAGTTGACACTGTAAATCAGACACACCTTTGAGAGGAGTATGACCAACTGTATTTCCTTCTTTCACAACCTCCTCTGCAGAATACCGTATGAGGATGGTGACTACTCAGCCTACATTCAAAATGCAGAGGCTCAGATTCACAGGCCAATCCCACAGTGGAAAGCGTCCACATGGAGACACAGAGAAGGCAGATGATGACTAGGCTGCCTGCTAGACTACAGAGTCAGATATACTGAGTCAACACAGACTGTAAGAAGTCTTTGCAATGACAGCAAAGAGGAGCAGATGCTCAAATGTTTGAGGAGTCAGAACCAGTGACTACAAGGTTCATACCACCACAATATGCTGAGGGAGTGATGCCCAGTCATTGTAGTCCATACTCTCAGACAGAAATTAAAGAAACATTTCTGTGAGGTAGGAGGTGATAAAACAGTTTCTAGCTCCTCAAATCTTTCCAGCTGCTTCTTCACTTTCTGCTAGTTTTATTAGGTTACAACTGAGGATCATTTAAGATAAAACATGTATGGGATTCAATATTATTATCGTGGGTGTTACTGCAGGTATTAAGAAAGTGGAAAGCGGTAGTTCTCAACCACGGGTCCACGTGAGCCCAATGTGACTTTCACTTCCTCCACGGTTATCTCCTCAACTGTAGGAGACAACTATAGAGTTCTGGTCTTATGGTGCCTTCAGATGGGGTCGTGATTACCGTGTTCACAAGAAGAGTCCATATGAATGCCCCCTCTTGTGGTATTCGCGACCTCGTGAGTGGAAAGTTTCTGAAAGCTCCGAGTTCGTGACTTGTGAACAGAAATGGCGCAGGCCATTGAAGTTGATTTTTCAGTGCATAATAAGTTAACATATTGTAATTTTAGTTGTATATTGTTTTTCTTCGTAATGTTATAATAGGTCTGAGGAAAATGTTGATATTTCCAACAGCCTCATCCGACAGTAAACACAAGATCACGAGTTTCATTTGAAGGCACCATTAATCATATCTAACAACCATACTCTTTTCAGATTGAGCGAATTCTTATCAAATGGTGGTCCGTGACCTTATGTGCATCAATTTAGGGGTCCTTCACACAAAAAAGGTTGAGAACAAAGCATGCAATCACATGTCAGATTAGTGTCAACTTTGAGGCCAACGATCATTATGAAAGACACTTGAATAACGTAACATGGTGGACAGAACTCCCTCACGTTTTCCAACTTAAAGGAAACCAGCTTTTCAGTTAGAACCGGTTACTGAACATCTATACTGGAGCAGTATTGTACACTAGAGTGGGATATGGTCCAAAGTAATCCTGGAAGTGAAGAAGATGTGCTCCGTGATGCGACTTCTGGGTGTGTTACAACATGGGAAACCAGAGGGTGGCCATGTTTATGCGCCTGGTCCTTTGAAAGTGTTTAAGTGGGTTAGAGCAAGCCAGTATAAATGAATTAGTAGGCTGCTGATTACCTTTACATGTGTGCACACCCTCCTAGTAGCATGGCACATATAAAGCTCGGGCAACTAAACTTCCTTGATGAAAAAGATAGCTACCATAGAGATTTGAAGTGTGTCTGTGCTGCCACACAGTGACTTTATAATGACCTTATCTAAGTTGTTACCAATGTAATTATTCTTACATTGATAGTTAAAGCAATATATCAGTATTTATTTATCATTTATCTATATAGCGGGGCAGTTAAGCATAACAATTGTGCAATTTGCAAAAAGATAGGCCATACATGTAGGTTTATATGATATGAAAAGATATAGATATCGGGGCATGACAAATTTGGCCCCCTGAGGGCCGTGGCAGTCTTTTTTAAACTTGAACACTCCTTGGAAATCATCAAGAGTCATAAAATCAGTTTCCTGCAACATTTTGCAATATTTAGCACCTATTTGGCAGCCATTTCGAAAAACATATAAACCTACATCTGTGACGAATTTGTTGCTTCTATCGCAAAATGCACTATTGTTAATATATAATATTTCAGTTTAGCTGCCCCGCTATAAACATTACAGAAAACTGATTTTATGACTCTGGATGATTTCCTAGGAGTGTTCAAGCTGATTAGATCAGATGTTTTTAAGGGTACTTTTTAAAAAAAATTGGAAAACCAAAGAAAAGGAGCATAGTCACTTCATGGTCAAACTTCACCCCCTTGTCTTCATGATAGAATGACAAAAAAATGGCTGCCACGGCCCTCAGGGGCCAAATTTGCAGCGCCCCAATATCTATATCTTTTCATAACATATAATCTGTGCCAAATTTCTTGCTTTTATCGCAAAATGCACTATTGTTATTGAATAGTTCAGCTTAGCTGCACCACTAATAGTGATATAAAGGGATTTTTTATCATTCCTGGAGCTGTATCATTTTGTACTGATTAATCATGCAAATCAATTAGTAAGTCTAATTTCTCTTGACTCTGATAAACTTGAGAATGAGCTTAAAATTATTTAAAGTTCCCATATTATAAAAAAGTGAGATTTTCATGTTTTTTTAATTATAAAGCAGGTTTAAGTGCTTTATAAATACTATGAAAGTATCGAAGCGCTCAATATACAGAGAAATACACACAGCAGCCCGTATTCAGAAATTGTGCGTTTGAAACAAGCTGTCAGGATTTCTGTCCATTTGTGACATCACAAATATACAATATTTAGACCATTTCACAGTTTTAAATGTAAACATACTAAATGTGTCCCAATTTATTTCCTGTTGCAGTGCATGTGAATGACATCAGCTGACAGGATGTAAACATGGACCCAAGCAGTTTCCTAGCAACGCAATTCCGTTACCATTCCTTTGAAATGCACTAAAACGGAGCGTTTCAGACAGAGGGTAAATACAGGTATATTCATACAGACAGTATGACAAAAAATAATGTGTTTTTTGAACATTACAGCATGTAAACATGTTCTAGTAGACACCCAAAATACAAGTATGAACCTGAAAATGGGCATGATATGGGACCTTTGAAGAATAATAATGGCTTTAATGTCTTTAGTGCTAACGAGGTGTGGGGGGGGGGGATTTCTAGTGATGTTCGCATACTTTCGGCTACTTTCAGCTCCTGTAGTTTGTGTATTAGGCCTATTGTATTATAGGTATATTGTACTTTTAGTGTCATTTTACGTTTCTATGGGAGTTTGCTGTCGTAGAGTTCACAGAGAAACGTGATAAGTTCCCACTTTACGGTCTCGCTCTGAATGAGGATGTCATGGCTACCTAGCAACAAGTTTAAACCCCAGCGTCAGTTGGCCGTTAAAACAACTCAGACAGATAGAAAGAAAGTAACGGTCAGAGTCTCTTCATAATATCAGTTAATGACAGTTAACGACATAGTAAATGGGTCCTCTTACCTGAAGCAGATGAAGCTGGTGTTTCTGTCTCCCACCGTGTCCACTAACAGGAGGATGAGTGGACTTTTCTAACAGTTGTTAGTTAGTGTTTCCCAGGACAACTCAGTGGGGGGAGTCTGATCCACGGGCTAGTGTGTTAGTAATGGGAATTCCGGCTCTTTTTAGTGAGCCAGATCATTTGGCTCAGCTCACCAAGAAGAGCCGGCTCCCCAAACGGCTCTTCATTTTACCACTTCTGACTTTTTATAACTCAGCCAAATTTAGCTTTAGCTGTTTTGACCTATGATTAGTATGTGTGCACATATATCACTTAAATTATTCAATATAATTATTACTATTTGGAACAAAATCCCAGAAACCTGCAGGACCTCTCAAACTCTGAGTTATTTTAAATCAAAGCTTAATACTTTTCCTGTTTGCTGCTGCTGCCTTTTATTAAACCAGATAATGATCTTATACCGCACTATAACTTTTACTCTTGTGTGTTATATTGTATTTTAGCTTCTAAAGGGCTCTAGACTGCGACCAAAATGATCGCATAAGCGACCTTTTTTTGGGAGTGTGCGAGTAAAATTTTTACCTAATCGCATTTTGCGAGTGCATGATCATTACTATTTTGGTAACAAGGTAAGAGCTTTGGATATTGCAGATGAAAGCAGTGCTTCTTGTTCCTCACTGGCACAGCCTCTCTCTCCCCTCCTGCACTCTCTTCTGTTCTGTGGAAATCTTCGATGATGAAAATGACATTTTGTGTAGTGCACCGTTATTATTAAACCTCTGTGATATATTGATAATGATCTTATACTGCACTATAACTTTTACTCTTGTGTGTTATATTCAATTTTAGCTTCTATCCTAGCTTTTAATGTTTTTATAACTGTTTTAATTATGTCTTAATGTTCTTTTGCACTTTTTCACAATGTTCTTGAATGTTTATGTGAAGCACTTTGAATTGCCCTGTTGCTGTAATGTGTTATACAAATAAAGCTGCCTTGCCTTGCCTTGCCTATACTAAACCTTATAATTTCGCGACACTTCCCAGCATTGGACGCTTGGTGGGCTGTCCTAGACACAAGGCTGTCCCCACCTGATTGGACGAACGCTTTCCCGTCGTGGGCTGCTGCTCCCGGCTTTCAAACCGGAAACAATATGGAGGCTCGTTTGGAAACTTTCTTCGCTTATTTCACAAAAATAGTTCACCGAAACGTGTTTCTGAAAACATTTTAGGCGAGAAATAAGCCATGCAGTTGCTGAATCTGTCTTTATTTTGGATTGACAACGTTTATTTTAAAAGATTCACGGAAGTTTCGAGAGGCGGACGAGTCGCGTCGGACGAGTCGCGTTGGACGAGTCGCGTCGGACGCCCGTGATTTGCATAAAGTAGACTAGCTCTCAACTTTATGCAAATGAGGAGCAGGCGTTGTGACGCTCCGTTTCCCGAATTGCGACGCCACGCTACCAGAATGCATTGTGCAGCTGCTTACATAGACAATGAATGGGGAGCGTGGAATGCACGGAGCCTGTGGACACATACCATTAGTGCATGGAAAAAGAAAAAAAGAAAAACGTCTTTCGGACGGGATCCGGCTCCCATCGTTCACTTAAAAGAGTCGGCTCTTTTAACCGGTTCGTTCGCTTCCACCCATCACTACCAGCTAGCCCTGTTAGCATCCAGGAGCTCAGTTTCAGACTACAGTAAGTACTTTAACAGAGGCCCAAACTGATATAAGTGATTAAAAACAAATGTACAGACAACTTGAGGTGATGTTTTATTATTATTAATGAGACTATTCTAGATATAAGTCTCGTGGTCGCTCCTCTGTAGTTGCAGCATGAAGCTAGCAAACTGTTACAGCTAATCATCCGGTATGGGTTTTTCACAATAAAAGCAGTGAGTTTTATACTTGCCTCGATATAGGGTTAAAGGTCCCATATTGTAAAAAAGTGAGATTGTCATGTCTTTTAAGATAAGATAAGAGAAGATAAGATGATCCTTTATTAATCACCGGAGGGAAATTCAGGTGTCAAAGCAGCAATATCAGCAAACATCAGCAAACAGAGTGAAACACAGGAGAGGTAAAGGTATACACAAATTATAAAAACAATAATAGAGATATAAACGATACATCAATAAATACATGTAGTATGTAAAATAAATAAATGTAACATTTAGAAGGGGTTTCTTTCACAACAATGACCAGCCCGCTGTACATTATCCCACTTATTACACAGCTACTTACTTAAGAAATCAATAATTTGACACAAAAACGGTCCACCAGAGTCCGACATCAAAACTGCGCCGATACCAACGGTCTGTTACACATAGCAACGGTCTGTTATACATAGCAACAGTCTGCTATAAAGAAATTACAGACCGCAGAACACCGTGATTAACCAATCAGAATTGAGTATTCAACACAGCCGTGTAATAAGTGCAGGTTTCACCATCTTTGCTACGCTATACCCAACGGAGAAATTTGCGAGTTACCGCAAAGTCACAAGCTCTGCAGATTTAGGCAGAATATGATAGAAACTACCACAAAGAAAAGGAAGAGCAGCTGCAGCAAAGACTGTGGAACTACTTATACGTATTTATAAGCTGGTGGAAGGCGATTCTCAGAGTTTTTGGTGAAATTTGCCAATTATTTTTCAATTCCACACAGAGGGGGAATATGACGTGAAGCGACACAGTTTCATGTGAGTCTCACAAGAAACATGTGGCTCAAAAATGACGATCTATGGATGCATTCGGACAAAGCATAGAGATGTTACAAGATAAGGGGCAGAGTAGAAATGTTTATTATTCAAGTTAGATAGACATTATATAAAAATTGTAGACTATCTCTCAGCCTTCGTCCCAGATTGTCCCACACAATCATATTCTTTGTCCCACATTTGGTGTGTTGGGATCACCCTACTCATGAAGCGGACTGACGCTGGATATTGGTGTTAATACATTATTATTAGTAATATGTTTTCAAACCTTCTTTGTTCTGACTTCTGGAGTTTTTGAATGTGTGCTGAGAACTGTCTCCATATTACCCAGGCAGGTCCAGAGTAGCCTAGCTCCTCACTAGACCTCCCACCAGCTGTAGTTAACGACTGCCACTAAAACCATTTGCTTTTATTTTGAAGGCAAGGCTCAAAGCCACCAAAGCTCGAGCTGCCAACTGCTGCACAAGTGACAGATATCTTACCATGTTTTCAGCAATACATAAATAAGGAAGACAGCACTATGAATATGAATTAACTTGTAGTTTTATTGAACTATAATCACCTTGATGTGCTGTTCAGTCTCGCCATAGAACAGTTTCCATCAGCTCTCTGCTTTCTCCACCACTGTAACTGCCATCTGCTACTCTAAAAGAGCAACTATAGCCTATATCATATCTTCTAGAGGCTATAGTAATACTATATACGGATTAAAATGCATTAACTTGTAAGGTCACTACATTCTGTACAGATACTGTTTCTATCATATGAAAGGCCATAGCGGTTGCATGTCATACAGTATGATAAGGTCACTGATCCCAACAGACACATTATATGAATTTCCAAGAATAGGCTGTCCTTTCTTTCTTTCTTTCTTTCTTTCTTTCTGTCTTTCTTTCTCAGGTTACTTATGCATCAAGTAGCGGTCCATGTTTTCGGGCCAAGTGGTCAAACTACATAACCGACTGTCATTAAAGTGTGAATCACAGAATGTGCAAACATGAGTGTGTGTTTGTAAAGCTCTGCTGTCTCATCGTGACTGCATACAGTACATCCAAAGAAAAACCCTCTTGTGGTTTGAACTGCCCTCTGCTGGTTCAGAAGGCCTTCTGCAATGATCTCTGAAAGAAAGCATGGATACACATTGTTATATAGATCCATCCAGGGATGTGGTTAGAAGTAAAAGCACCAAACTCTCCTGAGGCTTTTGCAGCATAGATTTTAACCAGTGGTGCATGCCATTAGGCAAATAGTTTTGTCAAATAGTACTGAACTGATGCAAGGTGTAAAGGAAAAAAAGTAAAATGCTTTTGCTCTAAAATGCTCTACTGAATGCTTGTCTTGTAAAACACTTTTATTTATCATACAAACCCATAAAACATTGGAAATGCAGCCACAAGCAGAGACATGCAGTATATGTGCACTTGACTAAAATGGTTTCCTCATATTCAGAAATGATTCCCTGCCTCTGATGAGCACTGTTTTGCATTCAAATGCCTCCATTTTTCACTAGATCGTGTGTGTTTGTTGTACACACACCTGTACATAAAGGATGCAGTGCTTAACCTTACTTTTCATCAGGTTTCTGTGTGTGATTCTATACAGTACATGAGTGCAGAGCACTGAAAAGGAGCATTCATTCGCCAAATGTTGTTTGTATGTAACTTCAGAAATCAATAGAATTCATTAGAGCTGGTAAATAACATCACATACTGAAAATGGATAAGGCAAAGATGTGTTTAAAATCCTTCCTTTCTATAGCACAGACTCATCTGACTGGCATCTTTTGAGTGACGTGAATTGAACAGAGATTTTTATTATGTGGCTATGAAAAAAAAGCGTTTTTCAGCTGAGCCTTGCGAGCATGTGAGCCCACACTTCCGGATGAAATCACTGTTTATAGTGTCAGAACGGCCCCTGGGGCAGGAATATAGGAAGGTTTTTTATGAAACAGAGGGAGTCGTGATAACTGCACATCTCAAGAAAAAGATTTCAACTACTGTATTTGATCATTTTATCAGCCAACTAGGAGTCTACATTGCTGACTGTATTTTTTATTTGAGTGTTAGTTCCTAACTCAGGATCTAGGTTTGAGTCTGTTTCACTCTACTCTCAGCACTGCTTATCCGCTGTTATGGGTCATAACTGTGACAAAAACATTACTGATGAATCACACCATCATCTGCTGGCTTTTCAAAATGAATGCCTGTTGCCAGAAAGAGAAAAACACAATAAATACCCTGTATTCTGCCGGTGTATCCTCAGCTGCAGCAGACAGAACACAGAGGCTTACATTAAGCCTGATGGATAGAGAAGTATAAAATAAATAGAACATTTTTATACTAAAATGAAATTTCCTTTACATTTGAGGAACAGTAGTTATTAAAGCAGCAGTGGGTATAAAAATGGAGCAAATATGATTAGAAAAAGTTATTGTCTTTTATCTGAAAAAACTCATGTGCCTCTGTGTCCTCCGGTGCTGCTAACGGCATCTGCGAGATGTCCCAGACAGGAGGAAAACAACCAATGAGCAGCTGTCAATCACACGTGAACTCCAATCAAACAGTCAAACTAGGCAGCGCTGATCAAATATGAATCAATATTCTGTTACTGTAATGCCTATTTTTGCATTAAATGTTTTTAGACCCATCTTGTAGTGTACTGTTTAGCTGTAAAATGAGAAAGTTTGTGACCCGGCTGCCATGTTGAGATCAGTTGAGGAAATACCAAGCACCGCCCACCAGCCGGAGCAAACTTTCTCACTTTACAGCTAAACAGTACACTACAAGATGTTTCTGAAAACATTTGAGGAGAGAAGTAGGCATTACAGTAACAGAATATTGATTCATATTTGATCAGCTGAGTGATTGACAGTTGCCTCCGTTGAATGAACAGCCAATAGGAACGCTCTCTCTCCTTGAAATGACCTGTGATTGACCAAAGTCTCCTGTCAGATTTTTTAAAGCCTGAAAACAGAGCCATGAGGAGGTGCAGAAGTCTAGTTTTCTCCCAGAACACTTGAATTACAATATGTTGAAAGGTTATTGTGGATTTGTTGCCCAATGATGCCAAAATATTCTGCCTACTGCAGCTTTAAGGCTGATTATTTTGAAAGAATACAAGCTGTTGTGCTGTTGGTTGACTAAATTGTTGGAACCTATAGAAACTGTACAAATATTCAATGCCAAACCTGAATTGATCTTTTGTTTATTTCAACAGTGATATCGTGATTTTGACTGGAACTTGTCTTCACATCCTGTAGCAGCTCCAGCTACAAAGACGTACTGTGCAGCGAACTGTATTGCTGTCTAAAGCTCAACTTTCTGCACTTACTTTCTGTATCTGCCACCTCATCAAACGCGTGCACACAGCGTTAGAAACACACAAGGCGTACGCTTTCCATCACTGTATGTGAGATTGAACCATAGAAAGGTAGTTTCGGAGGCCCAGCAGGCAGCCAGGCCTTATCCCCCCCCACCCGTCACAAGCATCTGAGCTCGGAGCTTTGTGTCGCTCCTCCACCTGTAACCAGCCGAGGGTTAGATAAATGGCAGGCGGTATTGAAAAGAGTCCCCATTCACCGCCATGCTGAGCTGCACTTAGACACATTATTGCAGTCTGGAGGAGGAGTGCGTGGACGTGGGGGGAATGTTGAAGCAGGGCGGTCTGCAGACTGCCAGAACACAAGCGAGACGGGGAAACAAGCATGACACAAAGAAGTACATAGCTGCCTTTGTGCCGCGGTAAAAGGAGGTTTTGTAAGTTGGAGGACTTGGATGGAAGTGGATGGAAGAGATAGCGCTGAACCCCCCCCCCCCCAGCCAGAGTAAACACTTGGATAGAAAGACAAAAAAACACTAGTTGCAAGAGGAGGGAGGAAGGAGACGGAGAGAAGGAGACGGAGAGGCATATCATTTGGCTGAAGTGTCTTCAGAGTGCTGCACACACTGTCCCACAATTCAGTGAGACGCTTCATACTCGGCAGCACTGTCCACATTTCCTCTCACTCAGGATTTTGTTGTTCTTCTTCAGTTTTGGCACACTGGGAAACTTTTGCAGCCCAAAATGGCAGCAAATGCTTGGAACAGTTTGAACATCAATACCCAAACGTTTGACAATAAACTGCAAGCTAAGTTGCCCATATAGGCGACAACATTCAGGACAGTCTAAAATCACTTAAAACGCTGCTGTTTAAGTTTGGATTGCACACTTAAACTTCGAATGTCATTTCAGATGATTTCAAATCGATGTCCATACCAAACACCTGAATAATAGCTGGCGAAATAAACTCACCTCAAGGCCCATGTAGTAGCTGTTCTGGAGCTTTCAATCTTATCACATGATCTTCATCAGTGGATGGAGTTTGCCCAGTTCAGTCATGAAAATGAATCTTTTCTGAGCACTTTAAGGACTTGTCACCAATGTTGGCTTTAAAGTTGAGGTTCAACATTTAATTTTGACCTTGGTTGACAAAACAATATCACCTCGAGGTCCATTTAGCAGCTGTTCTGGTGCTTTTGATCATATAATATGATCTTCATCAGGTCTCTTGAGGTGGGATTGTTTTGTCAACAGATGGCCAAGAATTAAGTTTGACTCTCCCAGAGTAATATCAGTGATTATGAGATGCTCTTGTGTGTATGTACATCAATGAGCACTCCCTATTTACGACTATAAAATCATCCATAAACAGCAGCAGATGTCACTTTCTTTTTAGATGTAAAGTTAATGTATTACTGTGAAATAAAATTATTATTTTTACTATTATTATTATCTTGGACTATCAGAAAAAAAAAAGAGTTTTTGTTTTATTTTGGTCATAGCAGCTTGATTTAAAGCAGCAACAGTTCATTTTGTGGCCACCTGGTGGCAGCACAACAAGATGAAAACACAAAATATTAGCATGGCAAACATGTTAAGCAAACATTAGCATTCATTTGGAGAAGCGTTTCTGGCCACATGGCGAATGTAAATCCAATACTCTGTCTGTTTGCTCACTACTAAACGCTGAGGGAAATATCTGACCCTTTAGCTTCGAAATGCATCACCATGTTCACCATGGTGTTGTAGTAATCAAGACCGGTCTTAAGGCCTTCCTTCAGTACGTACTGCAGCTGCCCTTATAAAGTAGATACTGTTGCAGGCAGTATGCATACAATTCATCACAACATTGCACAGACTTTGACCCTCTTGCTCATATATTCACTGCTCAGAGGAATGCGACCTGCTGTGCGCTCCAATATTCATACTACCATACTATTTAGTATGCTTTTAAAGAGTTGGTATATCCCAAAACATAGTATGTCAAATGCAGTATTTTTTCTGGCTATTCTGACCCACAATCCTCTGCACAGCAGATATATTAGCAAGAGGGTCAAAGTTCAAGGTGCAATGTTTTGACAAAGTAGTATGTCCCAATTGTGTGTATGCTGCATGCAACAGTAGTATGTACTTTGTAAGGGCAGCTGCAGTATGTACTAAAAGTAAAAAGAAAAAGTATGCGATTTGGAACGCAGCCTTAGTCTTGTCTCAGCCTCGATACGTTCTGGACTTGGTCTCGGTTCAGGTGGTCTTGACTACAACACTGGTTAACCAGCTAATTGCTAACTATGCCAGTCTTTAATGTTGTGCAGGTATAGCGTTCAGGTTTTTTTTTCTGAAAACAGCTGCATGCTTTGGCTGTAAACAAGGTTGATGAGACCTCAGAGACTGAACCAAAACAGTAAAGTTGTGAGCCGTAAAACCAAAGCAGTTAGCTAAAAGATGAGAAAACACTCTGTTGAGCTGAAGGAAACAGGAGATTTGGGTGATAATTCTGTGTGGGTTCATCACTATGAGAGACCCCATCACATTAATCATAATCATTTGACCCATTGTTTATATAAAAATATTGATTAATGCAGCTTCAAGAGAAGAAGTTCAAGTACCTTGGGGTCTTGTTCGCGAGTGAGGGGACTATGGAACGTGAGATTGGCCGGAGAATCGGAGCAGCAGGGGCGATATTGAATTCGCTTTACCGCACCGTTGTGACGAAAAGAGAGCTGAGCCGGAAGGCAAAGCTCTCGATCTACCGGTCAATCTTCATTCCTACTCTCACCTATGGTCATGACCAAAAGAACTACATCGCGGGTACAAGCGGCCGAAATGGGTTTTCTCAGGAGGGTGGCTGGCGTCTCCCTTAGAGATAGTGTGAGAAGCTCAGTCATCCGTGAGGGACTCGGAGTAGAGCCGCTGCTCCTTTGCGTCGAAAGGAGCCAGCTGAGTTGGTTCGGGCATCCAGTGAGGATGCCCCCTGGGCGCCTCCCTTGGGAGGTGTTCCAGGCACGACCAGCTGGGAGGAGACCACGGGGAAGACCCAGGACTAGGTGGAGAGATTATATCTCCACACTGGCCTGGGAATGCCTCGGGATCCCTCAGTCAGAGCTGGTAAATGTGGCCCGGGAAAGGGAAGTTTGGGGTCCCCTGCTGGAGCTGTTGCCCCCGCGACCCGACCCCGATAAGCGGTTGAAGATGGATGGATGGATGGCAGCTTTAAGTTAACTGAAACCATCTATTTAAGAAATGTATCAAGGGAAAAGCTAAAGTTCTCTGTGTGTAAATATTTGACTTATATCTAAAAGAAAAAAAAGAGATCACAACAAGATGCCCTGACTGTTTTGCTTTAAAGTTTCTCATCATTGTTTTTTTTGGGGGGGTGGGTGGGGGGGAGTTGACACAGTATAAAAAAGTTCTGACAGCATAAAGACCAAAAAGATATGTGAGAGCCTCCTCTGGGTTGAAGCTGTCTGTTTTCTTGGCAACACAGTTCACTCAACTGCCACCCACCATTTGTTTTAGCGGCGCTTTTTACATGCTAACCCTAGAGGTAAAACAATTCTCAGGGCATTTCACACAAATTCTCTGTAACTGTCAGCTTTAAATTGACGCCGGATGTGTGATTTTCCAACAGCTCCTCGTTTTTTTTTTCTTCCCATCTCAGCTTGTAAGAATGTCTCAGAGCATCAAAACATACCTGAGAATGATCTTGATAGTGTGTGGTGTAATTGCACAGATAACAGTATACCAGTCATGCTGCTGTCATTCAGCTGGCTGGATTGGGTGTAATATCCAACATTGCCATCTCACAACCGACGTGTGTGCTCCTATTAAAGGATAAAGCTGCAGGTTTATTTTTCTAAATTGTTAACAAATCCCATGAAACCACCAAAACTGTGCCATAGACCTCCATTGTTGTCCAAGAAGAGCACATCAATGAGCCATATACTGTTGCACTGGTGTGAAATGTTCCTTCATTACAATCAACACTTTATTTTGAGGTGATCCCACATGTTGGTGCCAGAAATACTCACTATAGCACCAAATGTGTGTTAATCCGCTGATGAAAATAGACGCCAGGAAATACACAATTTACTCCTTTTTGCACAGCTGTTTTAGGGAATTACTGAGCCTTTTTAAAAGATGAAACTACACACTTGTGATTTTCTGTATGTATATGATGAGTCTAATAAAATTCAAGTTATTTTTAAGTTAAGTAGCAAGAGACATTGTTGATTTTAGTCTTTTTATAGGATTTGTTGACAATAAGAAAAATACAGAAAAACATTATCCTCATCCTTAAAGGTACAGTGTGTAGAATTTGGCGACATCTAGCAGTGAAGTTGCAGATTGCAAACAAACTGAAAACCCGCGTGCCAAGCTTGTAGGAGAACCACGGTAGCCGATGTGAAAATGTGAAATGCAAATGACGCTATCTAAAGCCAGTGTTTGGTTTTGTCCGTTTTGGGCTACTGTAGAAACATGGCGGCTCCGTATGTAGATATAAATGGCTCATTCTAAGGTAACAAAAACACAATTCTTATTTTCAGGTGATTATACACTAAAGAAAACATACTTAATTAATATTATATTCTAATTCTGCCAATAGATCCTCCTAAATGCTACACACTGTTCCTTTTAAGACTAACCTGCTTACAGTATGACCTTTTATTAAATGCAGGATTATAAACCATAAACTCGCTGAGTATTGTAATATCACTGTGATCAAAACATTGTTGTTGGCACTATAATGTGTGAATCAAGGTGCCGCTTTAAGCTTTTATTACCAAGCTATTTGCTGAAAACTGTGTTGTTATATTAACTACAAAAAAGAGTCATTATAATGTTGACAGTTATAACATTTCTTGGAAGACACAGAGAGAAAGCAAGAGACCTTTCGCTGTCAGTGGTCACATATTCAGATCTCTGTGAGATAAATCAATCATGTTTTTGTAATTGAAATAAAAGCATTTCTGAATCATTCAGTCCCTGTCATGTCCACAAGATGTCAGTGTCTGTGGTGCAGCAGGTCAGTAAATCCAGTTGATCCCATCAGCCGGGATTTACTGTGTTTGTGGAGTCTAAACACACTACGATACAAATCACTGTCACACAAACACTATGTGTGTGAGAGAGATACAGAGAGAGTGTGTGTGTGTGTTGTTTGTACAGTTGTCGGTTTCCATCATGTGTTTAGGTCAAAGTTTACATGTCCTGATGCACGTACGTGTCCACACATGCAGTCCTGGACGCACGCCAGAGACCAGGTAAGGTGACTTAAGCCGAGCTGGCGTGTCCAACCAAATGAGAGGGATTTGGGGAGGTCGGAGCCACACTGCCTCCCACCCACCTCCACATCCCACCTGCATTCCCTAAAGCCAGCAGATTAACTCCCTCAGATCTCTCCTCTTTAATTAGGAGACAGACAGGAGGAGTGAAGGCACAGCGACTCAAGAAAGAAGCTCAGTTGGGGGAATAAACAGAGAGGGCCTGACTGATTGTTGCTGACACATAATCTCAGATTTCATCTCTGTGAATATTTCTATGAAAATACATTAGTTTAGTGGTATTAAATATACTGTATAAACTCATATTTACCCAGTGAGGGAGAGGAGAGGACACAGTCATGATGTTAGATACTTACTCTTTTTACAGCATGCACGTAGAACAGATAGAAGAGAAGAGAGAGAGGGGAAATTAGCAACAACAAAACAAAACTTCCAGGATGGTTCCAGGACTTGCCCTATAGCCCTGTGATCCACCATAATGCTCCACAACATCCAGCCTAAAATAAATGTGACACTGACTCAATTAAGGCCCAAAACTATATAGCAGTAATTGTACCAGCAGGGTTTTGTTTTCTGTGTCTCCTCTCCTCTGCCTTGTTATCTTAAAGTTATTTCGTGCCCACATACAGAAGATGAGGCACTTAAAAAAAAGAAGTGAAACATGAGTAGGTGACACAGAAACCCCGAGGGGCCTTTAAACCATATTTCAGAGACATCTGACAGAAAGCAAACAACACCAACATTTATCAAGTGTTCATGTTAAGACAAGAAAAGAAGAGAAAGTAAAATCATTTCACAAGTCAATACAACCCATATGTAAAGGCCCAGACGCACCAAGCCGACATCAAAGAACTAGCGGTGATGAAGGCAGACTGTTGCATCGCCTCACGTCACCTGTGTCTTGGACGACAAGTTTCATTTAAACACACAGCGAAGACTACAGTCGATGGCCAGTTAGCGTGTTCGTTCGATAGTTTGTATTCATCATGCAAAAAGGGAAAACTTTGAAGACCGAGGACGGCGGACATACAAGCTGTTGTTATGATACGTACATGAAACAAAGCAACGTTTGGCCGACCATTTTCACACCACTCTCACTCACCACTTAGCTTCATTCCTGATGGTCTTGTCGCTGTGAAAATATCCGTGTATTGGAATATTTAGATGAGATGAAGATGAAAAATGAGAAGAGCCTTTTAAGTGTGTCCTCTTGACGTTGGCTCGCTCTCCTCACGCCCGTTTCTCTTCTCATGCACTGATTCATTTAAGCTGAACAGCGAATCAGAGTGATTTCGCTCACCATCGAGCTCCACCGCCGATTCAACATGCTGAATCGGTCGAAGAGACTCAGACACGTGCAGACTAGAGCCGACGGTGCGGGACACACCGCAAAAACTAGTCCGACAGACGCTCACCGACGGCCCCAAACTGTCCGACAGCTGACCGTCGGCTTCATGTGTCAGGGCCTTAAAGGTGCTGATCGATAACATTGATAACATTCAGCCACTAGATGTCTCATTCTCCCTCCACTGTTCCATTGCATTCACTTCACAACAAGTTGTTGCCATTTATCTGTTTTTTGTCCACACTACCTGGCGACACAGAGATACCATGTGATAGCAACGTTGTTTTACTATTGGCTCACAAGCCTTGTTAGAAGTGGGAATCGAACGTCAGATATCTTCTGACAGATAAACAAAACATCCTGCGCTGTGTAGAATAAGCTTGACTGCTCATCAACAAGCAGTGTCAGGGGTCAGAGGAAAACAAACATGTATATGACCCTGGACTCATCGTGGAGTTCACTGGGGGAAAAGTGAAGCAGCACACAGTGGTTTCAAGTTAGACCAGTAAGAAAAGGGACATGGGGAATGTCATTCATTCCCTGGATGTTTGCATGAGAAGCTTCTACGCTCCAGCTTGCTCACCATTGCAGGGATTGTGTGGGCTGGGCCCCTCCTCCTGAGGCAGGCCTACTAACTACAGTAGCAGCCACCATCAACTGTAATCCCAGTGTGTTCACCAGAGGACGAAGCTCTGCAGATGAAGGGCAGAGACATCAGGGAGAGAAGCACGTTAGCAGCCAAACGCTAACTTCCCCCTTCTCACGATAACTCACATCTATGTGATCCCATCATTCACACTTTATCATTAACATTAACAGGATTCAGGACCTGGCTGTCGGGCCTAGATACTGGATTATTCAACTGGAGAGGTCCAAACATGTCACGATGGTGTTATGATGACCTGCAGCGTGTGATTGGTGGACATGGCGTCCGGGTGGATGGTTAAAGGCAGTGGAGGGCGGGGCTTGGAGGAGGGGTTAAATGCAGACTGGTGAAGACTGAGAGTATGGAGGCTAAATTTAGCCAATGGCTCTGCTGGGGTGGAGCTAATCCTCTTTGCACTCGAATTATCTGGCCTTCGGATTAGAGGGCTTTGCCTCTATGCAAGACATCTACTCTCTATAATGATGTCCCATAGCAGGCTGTACCATGTCCCCTGGCGGGGGTGGATGAGTTGCCAGACTGGCCCCTATAATGAGTGAAGAACTTGTTTACTGGGCCAAAATCATTCATTATTTGCTATATAGTGTTCTGGTTGTGAGCGCCATTTTATAGCGGTATCCATATGGTGACAATTATGCAACATAATTTGATGTAGTCAGCATGCAAATGTAACAGATTACCCATAACATACTGTAAGTAGCACTGGACAGCTGCCACAGTCTTCTGCATATTGTATTGGAAATTATTGATAGTGAAGCTTTAACATGCATTAATGAGAGTTACAGAAGTATAAAGGGAACAGCTGTAAACGTGTATGAAATATGAAAGTAGGAGATCTAATGATAAGCGTTGCTGCATACAGACTCACATCATAACAATTTATATTCATGCCTTACTGTCTGTAAAGTGATGGTTTCCAACCTGGGGGTCAAGAATCAAATCGGAGACTGATTTGTATAATACAGTTATAAGTAGTTACACATAGACATCGGCTCATTTTAAAAGATCACAAAGCAAAAAAAGTTGGCTAACACTAAAGGAGTTTCAATTACCGCTGACCTTTCCATGTAACAAATGTATAGCGGTATATTCAGGTTTTTGCATGGTGCATCAGATAATGATGATGATGTCCACCATCAGTGTTAGATGAACTACATAGAAACACCACTAAAAGTACAAAAAGAATGAGCAACAAAATGTACTTTCAGTATCAAAAGTAAAAGTATGCATCAGCAGAATGGCCCCTGTCTGTGTATTATTGTGAAATGCACCATATATCATTGGATTTAGGGGTGTCACGATATACCGGTATTGATGATAACCGTGATATTTTAAGAAAGAAAATATTGATATCATGTTGATAATACACATATGATAATATGGTGTGGCAGATGTTAGGATTTTTTGTTCATCAGTACATCTGGTTGTTATGTTAGTTACTTATGTTGTATAATCTCTCTCTCTCCACCTCCCTGCATTTGTATTTGGAGCGTAATTCATTTCAAACAAGCAAGCAAGGTTAAAGTTTAATTTGACAGATGGCATTATTATTTTTTTATTTTCTATAGATATCACGATAATATCGTGATTGTGAATTCTCTTGGTATTCAATTGTGTAGTAAAAATCTGTTTTTATGACAGCCCTAATTGGATTATTATTATTGATGTATTAATATGAGCAGAATATTAATGTTATAGAAAATCATTATTTATTTATTTTTTTAGCAGAAATGACAAACAATACCTAGTTCCAGCTTATTAAACTGAATATTTGAGGTATTTTTTGACTGTTCATCTGACAAAACAAGCTATTTGAAGATTGCACCTTGGGTTTAAGGAAATTGTGACACAATTTTCTGACATTTTATAGACTATTTATCAATTTATTAATGCTCAAAATACTCAATTAATCTACAAGTGCATGAGAAATTAAATTATGTATTTACTTATTTATTATGTAAGTAAGTAAATGTGTAATGTAAGGTCCACTACACAGCAGACATTCTGGAGATTCAGTGTCTTGATGCACATTTGGATGAAACAGACCTTTTTACTTTCCCATTACAGGAAGACAGTCAGTGTAAACACTCCCAGTAAAAACATGAAGATGTTTTGGCCGAGGTAGACCGCAGACAGGACGTAGTGAAGGCCTTTTAAGGCTCAAGTAACACATCCATATATTAAAAGCTTTTTATGTTACATAATATACTATCATTTGGGAAGGAAGAGCCTGGCATCAGTCCACCGTACTGTCCGACTGTAACTGCTGCTCTCTCTGTGGCAGTCCTCTCCACTCCGTATATATTCTCTGCATGTAAACCACGGGAATGATATGTGGTGCAGGAGAGCTATGATTATCCATCTCCAGCAGTATAGGTGCCACTCAGACACATCCATTATCACATCTGCACTCATCCACACCCAACAAAATGAACCAGCGGGCCGTCCCCCCTGCTTCCAGGGAAGAGGGATATTTCAGCCATTTTTTGCTGATATGCTTATCCGGAGCGACTCGGGATGGATGAGCGGCTACAGAGAGTCGATGTCTCACTCAAGGATACTTTGACATCACATACAGCTATTGCAGGGATGTGCCCTGCTACTTATGGGACAGAGGGACTCATCCCTGGCTGGTGTAACTATAGACAACCATTATCCAGATATAAAACAGTCCACTACTGTGATGACACTACACCTGCTGTAGTGTTTGAATGGGAATCTAAAAGGTGCACACTCTTGGAGGTCTCTTGATAATGATTGCAGTTCATGAAGGACCAGATTCAAGTCTCAAAAAAAGAAGCTGCGCTTCTGGCAGCTCACAATGACCTCTGACCTCTCTGTCTGTAGAGATCAAGACTATCACTAAAACTCCTGTAGAGTGTCTCCACAGTTTGCAGTCCCCATCAGTAGAGCCTGTTGCTCTTTACACTTGTAGGACCGTACCACCGGGTCCCGAAGGTAGGGGGGGTTATTTCCGGGGAGTTTCCTGTAGGGATGAGCCCCGGCGAGGGAGGGGTGGCGGTGGGTGGTGGGGGATCGTGAGGTTGGATCCTAATCCCTCAGCCTTGGCTGCAGCACGGCCTTAGGATAAACTGACATGTAGGCTTTGGACATTTGAAAATGCTACTTGGACGCTAGCAATTGTTTTTGGATTTATGTTTTGTTTTGTTCAGAAGTCATTTTTATATTGAGGGAATGCCAACTCTGGTAAGACAACAACTTATTTTTTTCCTTAAATGTTTGCTGCGTTGTGCTATTTAATGTGTTGTTTTGACAATTTAGTGAGGAAGTGAGAAATAATTTAGGCTGAAAAGATGCCTGCGGTACCATAATTTATTTTTTCAAGTTTCATCTGTTGCAACAAAATGTAGTGACAGTAACAAAATCTGTACATCTAAATAGAGAAGTCCATGAATAAATTGTCATTTTGTCAACCTCAAGTCACCCTGCTTCTAAAAATCCTTAGATGTCTTGCTACACATTGTACAATCTGTCAAATTCTTCGGCTTTTGATTAAAACTGATGTGTAGAGAAGTGTAGGAAAGAGAATAACTATCATATTAGTTTGAATGTCTTCCATTGCATGTAGGAATCTACTGTCTCTGTTATAAGGATCTATTCAACATAGCGGTTTTTGGTATGTAAATATCAAGTTACATAGAGTATTTGATAAGATCCAGAACGGCAACTCCTGCTCTGTAACTGACCGAGTGATTGTATTTGACTTAGAAACGTATTGCTAATAAATGTATTTGACAGCTAGGTTAGGTAAGGTTAGCGGACAGGTAGTCCCCAGAAGTCTCAGATCTCTCGAGGTCACAGAGGAGCTGAGCTTAAAATGAACTCACTGCTTTGACATATGAGTTATTCAACCAACATATACAATATGTAGATAGAGGAAAAATGCTTTTTTTTTTACAAAAGAGGATGTTTTTGTAATATCTCTGGCCTCAGTGGCAATCAAACCCCTTGCCCTGGTGGAAATCAGGTTATATGCTGATGACAACATATGCAATTTTGGGAATTTTCAATCAAAAAGAAAGCATGTTTTTATCCTCCAAATAACAGTTCAGGTGAATTATTTTCCCCCATGCACATATGATAAAGCAAATCAGCTGCCAGGTTCAGCTCAAATATCTGTATTGTAGTTGCAGTGAGGTCTTTTTCTTTTAATCAACTCTCTTGGTACAGTTATAAGTTTAGGACAAAAAATGCAATGAAAGCAGATTGAGAGAAAGAAACAAACTGTGCAGGTGTGATGGAGTCACCCAGAGGGGCTGATTAAAACATCTTGTGCTAAAAAATAAAAGAGTTAGAAAGAAAAATGATAGGCGAAGCAGATAATTAATAAAACGTTCTGCAAAATGATTTTATGCATTTCTATACTTCCCAAAGATAAATACAGCTTACATCCAAGTCCCTGGATGTGCACATTTGGATGAAGGAACTGAATAAATAAACACTTCTCCAACTCTCAGTAACTACTGATGGGAAGGCGGAGCAAGGCACTTGATTGTGGTCACACTGAGTGAATTCCAGGTGACTGGATGGATGGAAATGAGGCTAAAAATCTGGCCCCGAGAGCAGCTCGAGTGTTGAATCTACTGTGTGTTTATGCAGCTATTCTTCCAAAGTCTGTTAGCATTGATATGTTACTTGGCTCCGTTACTCTCTGGAGAACAAGCTCCAGAAACCGATGAAGCAAAGAGTTTGGCTCAGTCAAACTAATAAATGATCTGAACGGTAAAAGGTCACTTGTGAAATTGAGATAGCTTTTCTGTAAATTACACAGTGACCTATCTGCTTCCTGTTAAACCTCAGACTCACATTGATTTTCATGATTCAAAGGAGCTCTTTGACTTTTCAACCCCAGGGACACTCTCAGAGGAAGGCACATCATGACCTATTCAAACCCTGCACGGGCATAAATGCTGATTTGACATCTGAATTGCAGCAGTGGGTGTGTGTGTGTGTGTGTGTTGGGGGTAAGGGTGGTCGACATTCATAACCGCAAACACAGATCAATAAGTTAGAAGAGAAGGGACAGGGAGGGAAACAGAGGGGGGAAGAGTGAGTGCAACTGTTATGTAAGCGCCAGCTGTGTGAGTAAAGGCGCTGCAGCAGGATGATGAAAGCAACACCGCGTTCCTCAACCAGAATGAGCATCCACCCTCTCACTTTCTCTCCTGAATTGTTCATGTATTATTCAGGTTACTGAAAGAAACAACAGATGAAAACAAACAAAACAGTATGCTCAGATGGTCGTGATCACATGGCGGTGCTGCGATTCCTCTCATTATGGCAACAAAACTGATCATTTTTACACTGACTTTGGGATTTCAAAAACTACACATCCGAGAGCAGCAGACACATTTCAGTGCGTCAATCCAGACTCCATAATCCACCGTCGGCCACCTCTGTGACTTTCGTGATGAAACAATAATGTGAGGCAACAGGGACAAAATGAAAAAAAAAAAAAATCTGCAGTCCTAATCTGGATTAAATTACAGTGCTCGTCATCATGGCTCCAAACCAGGACAGACCAACCCAAACCAACCATCCACTCGTCAGGCGATAAGACTGCAGTTGTTTCTGGATCGAGCAGTAATACCCATATAACAAGTAATACCCATGTAACACATAATACTACCGATAAGGGACACCCCAAAAATAATCAGATTCTGGAAAAAAAAAAATTTGAATATCACAAAATACTTTTGATTGTAAAAATATATGTATAATAGACAAATATGATGTTTTAACCTTATTATGTAACCTGAGTCCTGAGGCAAAATGTTAATATTTACAAAGATTTCAGATTTAGATATTCTGCATGTTCTGAAACGACACTAACTCAGGAATAAATCAGTCTTTTTTGTTTCCACCAAATAGTTCTAATTTAGATTTAAAAGAAAAACCCACTACACAGGTAGTATTACTGGTATTGATGCAAGCACATCTCAAAATAAAAACTACATTTACCCCAACCGCTGTTGCTTTTTCACTACAAAGAGGATGTTGCTACTACTAACTCTTCCTGTTTGTGTTAGGTGCCATAAAGCAACCAGTTTTCATGCACTTTTTATTAAGATAGATGTTAAATGCTCTACCAAATGGTATCAGATATTTGGTTAATCTTACACAACATGTTTGTAACAGTTAAAAAGCAAGCATTTTGAAATAGTTTTAGCCTAATCAGAGAAGCATGTCCTGTTCTTAAAATGCGGTATTGTAACTTTTGAAAGAAGAAATAACACTTCTATTTTTTACACTTGAAAACTTGAAATACACCCTTTGTCATTATAATACTAAGATAGATATCGTTGTGTATCTAGCTGAGTCAGCTGACTGACTTTATGACTCTTCTTTACTTGTGCTACTATTTCTATTCCTACTACATTTTAGCATTTACCATTATTAGTGTTTATTAGGTTTTACCATTAATTCACCAGTAAGTGAGTAAGGTAATACTGTCAGGATGCCCTTAAGAAAGGCACTGAGGACAGTAGTTGCAGTAAAAACAAAAAGTACAGAGTTGGACCAGATTGTGCACATGAAGGTTAAATCAAGGTTTGTGTTACTTTACAGTCTAACAGTGTGACTCATTTCTCATTAATCGTGTGCTGTATTTGGCATTCAGCTGTGCAGCTTGGTTGTCTGTCACAAAGCGTTTCCACAACACACCATCTTTTGTTATCTGTAAATTACAGAGGATCCAGCCTCAGGCTGCTGGATTTGGAAGAATATGTGGCTGACTCCACTGTGCAAGTCATTTAATCATGTCAGTAAAGCATGTGACAGCCAGCAACAATCCTAAAATGCAATATAATTTGTGTTATTGTCATCCTATTGGTGCCTCTGGTCACTATAAAAATCAAGATAGATCTGAATGTGTCACCGTTGCAGCAGCAGCAGCAGCGCAGTGTGATGGATCAAAATGGCGTCACAGCATCTGAGCGTAGAGACAATGAGATTATCTGGTTGTGTGGAAGGACACGCAGCCTACAGGGGAGACTGGAAGTCCTGAGCTGCTCTTCCCTGCCTAATGACACTTTTAATTTATGACTAAAATAATAACCTGCATTTATGCATGACTCAAAGTCCTTTACCAGTAATAATAAATAACATAACATTGATTAGATTCACAGGAAAAGAAACTAAAGCAAAGAGCTAGAAAAAACAGTCAACACAGTGGGAGTGAAATTAAAAACAATAAAGAAATGTCTTGCCCTTCTACAATTACATGACATATTGTTGGAAAATTAAATACTTCTATATTTTCTCTAGGGTTTCAAGGAATATAGAGTCAAAGGTCACGATGTAGGCTATAATACGAATGTTGTGAACCCCTTTGGGACTATCATTGTGACTTGGCAGGTCACAAACCGTCACAAAGGGGACTGTTGCATAGCAATGTCTCTACAAATGCATTGTTGTTCTGCTGATAGATAATTTGTGACGTGTGCTGTGCATTGTGTTTTAGGTTCAGCATGCAGCACTGCGCACATCAAGGACTGTAATAGTCTTTCAACGCAACCGCTGAGGCCTTAAATTTGAGACCAAGACTCAGGAGATTGCACAGAATACCTGCAGCAGCACAGCGTAACTCACAGCTCCTTGGGAGGATTATGCCATTATAGCTGACAACTTGAGCTTCCTCAAGAGTACGACGGCTACGAGGCAAAGTCAGCCCTGCTCCGCTTACACCCAACAGGAACCATGGATGACCCTTATCACAACAACGTGAGCCAGCAGGTGACAGAAGGTGGAGAATACACCTACACCCAGGATGGAGGAGGTCAAGATGGCTACCCTTACCAGACAGACTACCCTCCACAGGACGAGGACGCCCGCAGCGATGCCACCGAGGGCGCAGACGACGATGAGCAGATGTATGAGGGGGAGTACCAAGGCATCCCCCACCCGGACGAGATCAAAGAGGCGCGGCGGGCTGCTCGGATGGAGGCCAGGAGGAAAGCCCGTCAGGCTGTCCAGCAGGAAGAGGAGGAGGACAACCTGCCAGAGCAGTACGAGGCCCTCATGGAGGACTGCGGCCATGGACGCTTCCAGTGGATGCTGTTCTTCGTGCTGGGTATGGCACTAATGGCTGACGGAGTGGACAGCTTCGTGGTGGGCTTCGTCATGCCCAGTGCTGAGAAGGACATGTGCATATCCAACTCCGACAAAGGATTGCTGGGTAAGTGACAGCAAAGGGAGGGAGATGGTGGAAAAACTGAGGTTTCTGCTGAGTGTATGTGATGAAAATGTATATAAACCTGGCTTCAGTTTTTCATACAAAAATGTAATAACCACCTTTTGAAAAAAAAAAAAGCAAAACTGACTGCCGTGTTGAAGCTTTGAGTTCGGCATTGTGGCCTAAAGCATACCCTGCTTTATGGTCTATTTGACTCTAAATGGGACCACAATTTACTAAATGAACATCATGCTGTATTGAAGAAGACTTGAAACTAGTGATTGAGACCATAAACTCATGTTTACAATGTTTACTGAGGTAATAAATCAGGTGAGAAGTAGGCTCATTTTCTCATAGACTTCTATATAATCAGACTTCATTTTGCAACCAGAGGAGTCGCCCACTGCTGGCTATTAGAAAGAATGCAAGTTTAAGGCACTTCAGCATTGGCTTCACTTTTCAGAACCGGAGGTTGCCCACCAAAACAAAGCATACATGAGGCTGATGGGAATGTCATTAATTATGCAGGTATTTGGTTATAAACAAAAGTATTAAAGTTTTGACCTGTTAACAGAAGAAATGTCAGGGGATCACCAGAGTTGATAGAATTCATCCTCTTTGTACCATGAATGTCTGTACACAATTTCACAGAAAACCATTTAAAAGTTTCTGACATATTTGGGTCTGAACCAAAGTGGTGGACCGACAGACACTGCCAACCCTCGAGCCATGCAGCTAAAGTATGGCCAAAAACTAATTTAGCAAATCCAAAACAGATATACAGTCTTTTGGTAACTTACAGGACGAGCTAAGTCGAAGAGTTCCAATCTTTACCCAGTGCCATCAGTAAAATGGTCTGCTGTTGTACTTGGCTGAAACAAAATCTTGCATATGTTTGGCTCTTGATGGCACATCGTTTTAGACCACGGACAGAAATATCCCCCAGGCGCTGGGACAAATTATGGAGAAAAAAAAAGCTTTTAGGCAAATGCAAAAAATTAAGAACATAACCAACATTGTGCATCTTAATAGAGTATGGGTCCATCCATTGTAAGCCACCAGATTGAGCCACCGGATAGTGAACCTTGGCATTGGTACTACAAGCGTCAGGAAGGTGACTTGAGGGACAACACACCACATATTAATTGTTTTATTATGTTAGATACCAGACACAGAATTAAGCGCCTGCTTTCAATGTACTTTGAATGTTGTACTGTGAATTAAAGGTGCAGTGTGTAGAAATTGGCGGCATCTAGCGGTTTGGTTGCAGATTGCAACCAACTGAAACTTCCCGTGTGTCAAGCGTGTAGGACGACTAACGTGAATGTCTATCTCTAGAGCCAGAGTTTTGGTTTGTCCATTCTGGGCTACTGTAGAAATATGGCGACCGGCTCCATGAAAAGGACCTGCTCACTATGTAGATCTAAATGGCTCATTCTAAGATGACGAAAACACAACGATTCATATTTTCAGATGATTATACATGATTATTATAAAGAAAACATACTTATCAATATCATATTTCCTTTCTGCCAATAGATCCCCCTAAATGTAACACACTGTTCCTTTAAGGATAGTCTTTCTTTTATTTCCGTTGCATGCTGGCTTCACTTGTTCCCAAATATTGTACCACAACAGCAAACAGGCCGAAAAATGATACTGAAATTTGTATGCAGCATAGACCCAACTTACTGGGAAATGTACCTTGAAAGCGTCTGTTCCTCACTTTCTGTGCAGACAACCAAACTGCAAATTAAAGCCCCTCACCTTATTTCCCAGGCCTCGTGTGTAGCCAGGCGATGTGGCAGATTGCACATAGCTCATTTCATCTTAACAACAGGCTCCTGGGATGAGGCATTGCGAGAGATTGATGAGGAACCCGGTGGTGATTGTATTCAGTGTGTGTTCCCAGGCTAATATGGAGCATGTTGCAGCAGTCAGAGAGCCTGGCGGCCTGCAGCGCCCGGTGCGGAGCTGTCAGATACGCTTCAGGCCTCTGACAGGCGGTGGTAGCAGGAGGAAGGCCTGGCGAAAATGAAATCACAGCGTCTGTTTGTGCAGAGCGGGAGGGGAGCGCTGATCATCGGCTGAGAATATGAAGTAGATCTGCAGAATGATCCTTTTTGATTCATGCTCATGCTCTGTTCACCAGACTCACCAGAGCAGAAATGTGTTTAATCTTAACCTCAGACTTGGATAGCAGATAGACTCCCAAACCTTTGGTTATAAAGGAGGAGGATGGTCGGTGCACTTATTGAATGGTGGTTTTATTGTTTAATCTATAGAGTGAAAATATAAGAGGCTAACAGTGGCAGACACAAGGACATAAGGAAGAAACAGTTCTGGCTGGTTTTAAATCTCAGGCTTGATGTGGTTGCAGAGGTTTAACCAGTTATCTCGAGGAAATTGCTAAACTCGCAATGCAGCTAATGCATTTCTGAGAGAAAAAAAATGGAATTGCAATTAAAAAGGTCATGCATAAATTATGAGCTGGTTTTATGGTGCTTCCCTGCTGCTATTACAGGGATAATCTGCAATATCTTTATTTCTTGGCATTAATTGACATCACATGTCAATCCAACAAGATGTCCAGTTCCGTTTTCTTTTTCCTTTTGATCGACTTTCGATCGGTTTGTAGAGATTTTCTTTGTCCGTTAAGCAATGACAGATTCACTGCTCAACAAACTACTGTTACTGTTGGCATGACATGTAAAAAATACATCACTACTTGTGTACCAGGAGACTTTGTTTACGGCAACTTGTCGTAATTCATTTCCATCAACCTGTTAGGGACTGCAGATGAAAATTAGCCTGCATGGCTAAATCTGGCACATTTACATGATTCAGGACTCGTGTGCTCATGTTAATTAATGTGCATTGCCCCTTATGAAATAAAATAAACATAAAACATAAAGTTCTTCCTAAGTTCTTTATAACAACTAGCTTGTTTGAAATGGGTGATTTACTAAAAGGCACATGATATTAACATCCAGGTGTTCATAACCGACAATGCTATTTGCACACTTTAGATACTGTATGTGTATATGTACTGTATGTATACCTAACCATGTAGTATTGGTGCCTAAACCTAACCAAACCGTGACTGAAAACTGAAAATAATAATAATAAAAAAACAGTAAATAATAATTCAATTAAGTGAAAACTAAGCTTCTCACAGGACACAAACCCCAGTCTCTAGGGTGTAAGTCTTGAGTTTGACCCATTCATCCAACACAACCTACTCCTTGCATATATTGTGTCGCTGTTTATATTACTACTACTATTACTGGATGTAAATAGCTGAATAGCTGCCGTGTGACTATTCTCACCCAGGTGCAACTCCGTTTACGAAATTGGGTTGTATACCAAAAAAATTAAAACTTAAGGAATGTGTACTTCCTTAAAGTTACTATGAAATCTGTAGCGCTGTCTAATGAAAGGAGATATATGTTTCGGAGTTAGTAGTATTCATGCAGTTTAGAGTTAGTTGATAATATCTGATTATGCTAACGTAACCGATGCCATTTGAGAACTTAGTCTGACGTTTTTGGCATAACATTTTGTAATTTGAGATATATTGTAATATTTTTGTTAAATGTAATTTCTAATCTTTCAAAACAAAACTTTTGATCAACTTACTAAATCTAAACACGTCAGATATTAGCAAGCTAACGTTAGCTTTGCCAATAGGTTCAGTTAGCTATGCAACAGTTACACCTGGCTGTAAATATTAACAGTAATAAGAACAACAGCTGTTTCCAACAGGCTGCAGGCCGTTACAACTTTCATTCACTGGATACAAATTCAATCAATACTGTTTTATTCAATGTGAGAATAGCAGAACTGACATGAATGTAGCAGATTACTACTTTAAGGCTTTTGGGATTTTGGTAAAAACGCTGCCAGTCATCCATTGTTCAGTATTCATAAAACTCACATTATTTTCTCTAAAATGTTACCTTGTTGTTTAAAGGGACTTCATGTAAGTTGAATAAATTAAAAAATGTTATTGCCAATGTGTGAACAGGTTGTAACCTAACCTAAAAATGAGACCTTCCGCGACTTTCTGAGTTTCCTCTATCAGCCTGCTTTTAATGTGAAGAATGCGGGATGTTTTTTCCAGAATATACAATGGATGTGACATCATGCGCGCTCGCGAGTACCTTTACTCTCTCCAGCTCCGCTATAGGGCTAACTGTTTGCAGCGATAGCTAACATTCGGTTAGAAATGGAATCCGCTAATGCCGATAAACAACCAGCCCTCACCACAACTCGGACTCCGACACAAACTCCACGGAAGCACAAAAAAAAGTTAGATCTGCAACCAGAAGCCCGTCTTGCAAAACAGGAATGTGACCGACTTTGGGGGGAAAATTAGGATCAATATCGGCCGGGCCTTTGATTCATGGAGGGACCTTTGTTTGGTGAGCTAACATTACTGCCAAGCATGTGAAATATATAGAATAATATATAGTCATATGTGGTTTTAGCTGCTAATGTTGCTAATGTCAACTGTCAGTCACGTTCAGTCTCGTGTGTGTCGCCTCACTGTTTTGACCAATGCTCGCTCGCATCGTAATAGTGCGAGCACGTGCGTGAGCAACAGGACGTTGACTGTTGTTGACTTAACAGCTACAGGTGTCACTGTTAACAAGCAATTTCTGATTCTTGCATAGAGCCCCTTTAAGGATAGAAATGCTCAATTTCTTATATCTGGAATGAAACTGTATTTCAAGCAAAGTCATCTAAACATACTGAAAAGCCTCATCTGTTTTAATTATGAACACAGAGTTATCATTTCTTTAGACAGTACATATTATATCTTTGGAGAATGCATACTCTGCAAGTGTGCAGTTTTTTTACCCCCCGAGTGGGTTCATTGTCTCTTCATCTAGATGTGCTAAATGCACTTACAGTGCTTTCACTTTTAATACTGCAAGAAAAAAATGGAAATTGTTCATTTCCCTCCAGGGATTCAATGTCTCCTCTGTGTTCAAGGACACTTTAACAGGCACACAGGAGCTTGTGGCTGCAGGGCCTCGATCCCGGGCCTTCACCTGAAGGACAGGCTGTCTAATCACAAGGCCGCCATGTCAACCTGTCCATGTACCTACCTAAAGGCATATGCATTGCCTTAAGCAACAACTTGGCCAAGATATTAGGTGACATGTTAGCCTTGACGTTTTGTCTCCCGGTGCCCTTAGCGGTCTCTAGTTGAATGAGTTAGGGATGCGCACCTTGGCGTGTGACGCGCCGGAGCATTTGGATCGCCTAGTAATCCACGGGGAAGGTGCACACTATGGCTCCACGTGCCGTTAAGCTGCTTAGTCCCGCTGTAATTAGGGCTGTGTGTAGTAAAAACACAGAGCAGGCAGGAGGTATGGGTCTAAAGGTTTAAACAAGAGTGCATATTACTCTCCCCAGAGACATAAAAAGGAAATAATCATTGTTATCTCCTTTGTGGAGCTGTTGCTTTACAACAACAAGAAATGGCAGAGCAGACCTCCTGCCTAGTGCATGCTGGGATATAAACTCCAGGTCGCTGTGACCAAGAGTGGGAATCTGAAGATACAAAAGCATGTAATCAAAGTAACAATAAAATGCCAGATTTAAAAAATACATGGAGGGTGAATTTTGTGGAAGAGATGCGCTCTTAGATGCCTCAAAATCATTATGACCTTTATTACTCCGTCGCATTTATGGGAATGCTAATATCAGTCAAGGTGCATTTTCTCAGTACGCCATTGTGAATATTCGGAAATGTTGATCAGAGCACGCACGTAAGGATGCATCACGCTGAATTACAGTGGAAAGTGATGATTTCTCTAGTCCTCTGTGTTCATACGAGGGTAAAGGGAGCCCCCTTGTGGAGATTTTGGCCTTTAATAACAAATCCACTATTTCTTCCAGTGATGTTTGTGTGTATGTATATGTGGGAAAATACATACAGTATTGCTGCAGAGCCTCCACTGTGTGTTTCATTGAGATCAAGCGTCTATTATGGGAGTAAAACATGTAACTTGACCTATGATAAATGTAAAGGTCAAATGCCTCCAAATGAGGTTTTTGTGTGTGTGTGTGTTTTCAGGTCTGCTGGTGTATGTGGCCATGATGGTGGGAGCGTTGGTTTGGGGGGGTCTGTGCGACAAGATGGGGAGGAGGAAGTGTCTGATCTACGTCCTGACCATCGACCTGGTCTTCTCCTTCCTGTCCTGCTTCGCTCAGGGCTACGGCTTCTTCCTCTTCTTCAGGTTCTGCTCTGGCTTTGGGTGAGACACGTTTTACATCCATCTTCACATTTATTAGCATGATTGACCTTTTCCATCATTAATCCATTTAGTGGAAACAAGCAAGTCTGGAAGATCTTTTGTGGGGGAGGAAAGCACATCCCTATATTTGTATTTGACGATATATGTTCCAAAATAAGACACCTGACATTTAAGTAAGATGATTAAAAGGAAGCACTTCGGTTCACAGCCTGAGGTAGAGAGAGGACGTAATTCAATAACACCAGTCGACACAATTGTTAGTTCATTTTCCTCATTAACACAACACAGAGATGTCTGTTTATTTACTTCATTAAAGCATTTCTTTATTTTCTTCCCAATTAAAACAAGTGAACATTGCTCTTTGCTTGTTTTTTAATTTGCGTTTTATTGCTGACTTCCTGCTGTCGCCAGCACCTTGGGGTGAAGCTTTTCAGATTGATTTTGCATCTTTCAAAGACACATTTCTATTGATCACAGCTGCAGCCTGAGTGTCTACCCAGACCTGCAATATTGATGTTTGAGCTTTTTGCTAAGCCAAAAAAAAAATACAAGGTCACCAAAAATAAAACGTTCAGCTGTTGCTGATACACAGTGATAATGAGCCCCGTGTTAGTCATTAACACTCGCATCTGCTGGCTCACAAAACAAATGTCAGTGATTGTCTTGATGTTAAGCATACTGTAGTGGTATTTAACTTCCCTATCAGCAGGCTGCAGCCATAAAACACAAACTCTCACGATATGAACAATTTCTAAGTCAAATTTTCCCCTAATTTCAATCATATCCTCAACTTAACTTTCTGATCTGGTCAGTCTTGGCATCGTACCGAACACTGAGAGCCCTCTGACCTTCAAAAACAAACCACAAAGCATTCAGTTGCCACCAGTAATTATCATTCATTATCTCACAAAATGCTTTTTATCATACGTATTATAAACTGACTTTCCACAATCTGGGTATTAACTCGTATAGGTTTTGATTGCATTGACTTTATGTGCACATTTAAAAAGTAAAAGTGTGTTAACCTGACAATAAAACTGTGTGGGTACATTCAGACAACGCAGAGAGCATTCACAACATAAAATCTTATTGTTAACATTTACACTTAAGTCATAAACCTTTACGCTTGGTTATTTATTTGCTCTTAAAGAGCACCAAATTACAGTTTTTATAGGAAGTATTTCTTCTGTAGACGTAAGTTCCAATGAAAAGTGTTCACAGCAGCACACAGGGATATTAAGACACATCGCTGTTGAGTCTTTTAAATGTAATATTTAATGTTTTGAGCACTAAAAATGTAACTCCATGCACCTCCAATGTGTTGGGGTGGAGTTAGAGTAAACTTATCTGCAGTAGATATCAGTAGTAGGTGACAACATACGTTTTTGTGTAATTTGGGTGAACCAAGTCATTAGAACAAAATGCTTACAATCCTAAATCACTAACATTAACCAATAGTTAACATGTCAAATGCCAGATATCACAGAAAATTATCCTCTAAATCCACAGAGAGTGATGAACAAAATACAAGTGTTTAGTGAGGAAGAGAAGAGATTTATTTTCTGAGGTGTCTTGTGATTCTTCCCTCCAGAATCGGCGGCTCCATCCCGATAGTGTACACCTACTTCGCTGAGTTCCTGCAGATGGATAAACGTGGAGAACATCTGAGCTGGCTCTGTATGTTCTGGATGCTGGGCGGCCTGTACGCCTCCTTCACCGCCTGGGGAATCATCCCTCACTATGGTAACACACACACACGCTGAATCACATAACCAGACACTGTAGTAGACTCATATGAAGGCACACAAACACACTGTACATCACCTCAGTAGACAGAGATACTGTTTTATTTCACTGGAGGAACATTTAGTTATTTGACGTGGAACTTTTTTCTTCTCAGTCTGCACCAATGACAGGATGTGGCTAAGTTAGTTTTTCTGCTTGACAATAAGCCTCATCTTGAGAATTTTCCCCAGCAATTAAATAGGAATAATTCACATTAAAGGTACTATATGAAACAATTTACATGTATTACTTTGCATGACCAAGGCAAACAGCTTGTAACATAACTTAAAAAAAACTGAGACCTTCCCCGACTTTCTTGATTGCCTACTGTATAACAGCTCATGGACTGATTTTATATGTAGGCCTAAAGGACTGGGGACGGTTTTGCCGGAAAAATCCCTACAACACCAATAGTGTGTAGCTAACGTAGCAAAATACTGTCTTGTATAAAGGTGCATAGGTGTATAAATAATGATGGCTTTCTAGTCAACAGCGATGCAAGGCAGCGGGCGGCCAACTAGCTAACTATAACCTAAACTAATCTCAGGTTAGCCAGCTAGCTGTAAGTTAGCGGCATGGATCTGGTGTTGGGTGCTTTGTAACGTTAGCTCATAAAGTAATTTGCAAACGGCAAGCTAGTTAGCATCATGGAGCCAATGGTCCAAATAAAATATAGGAACAAGAGATAGTAACGTTAATCTAAATATGATTGTAGGTCACTTAATGGCCACAGGTGTAATTAAAAACAAGGATTTTCTTAAAGTTACATATAGCACTTTTAAAATACAGTACGTAAAAATGTTGCCACTATCAGGAATTGAAAAATAATCCTATGGGAGTCCAAAATGAAGCCACAGTTGGCACAATCAATGCAATGTTTCAAATGCAAATGACTCAAATGCAAAAGTAGTTATATTGGTGCATAAAATCTTTTTGTATATACAAAAGATGTGTTTTGTTGCACTCCAGTGTTAAAGTGATTTGGACATTAAAATATGCCAGAAAGACGGGTTCTTGAAATATTAACATGTTTACTGGATTGTTTTCCAGGCTGGGGCTTCGCCATCGGTTCAGAGCTCCAGATCCATAGTTGGAGATTATTCATTCTGGTGTGTCTCTTCCCGGCGCTGGCTGCACTTGTTGGAGTCGTCTTCATGCCAGAGAGCCCTCGCTTCCTCCTGGAGGTCAGATCCAACGTTGCCAGATTAAAACATGCAAGATTAAAACATGGTTTTATTCTCTGCAAAACATAAAAACACATTAATCTGTACTTCTCTTAGCCTACAGGTTAGATTAATTTTAAGAACAAAAAACATTGAGATGTACGCTCCCTATCCTAATATTCATTGTGTCAGTGAACAGTGTTAAACATCAAGCTTGTGATTGGTTAAAAAGTGTTGAGTCATCATCAGCCCCCACAGCAACATCCCACTGCTGTGCAAAGGTAGCGGAAGGCTGCTAAGGCGCCAGCAGAACACCACCCACCTCTGTTTCTCATCCTGGACATTGTCAGACCTTTAACCACATGTGGTATTGTGTTTGTATGTTACAGCCGGGATGCTCCATCATGTTCATATCACACCCCCCCAAATTATCACACACTTCCCCCATCCGATAAGAGGCAGGCCTCATGGGAACATTGTTACTCAACTAAGCATCTGGCTACAGTTTATGTGGGAAATAAACATGCCATAAACCGGGAGAGATTTCACAGATTGCTCTTGAAATTATGGATACTCTTGTATGTGTGTGTTTTTTCCAGAGTGCCCGACATGACGAGGCGTGGATGGTCCTGCGACAAGTTCACGACACCAACTGGAAGGCCAAGGGGGAGCCAGAGAGAGTCTTCACTGTAAGCCTTCATTTACAACAATGCTGCTGTTTTGCCCAGTCCCTCAACACCAGTTCCCTAATTTAGCAGTTCATTCAACATGACCTACCAGGGAAAGCACAGGTGTAATCAATACCATTAATGATGGCTCTGGTGCATGTAGGTGTTCCAGGTCCAGGGTGCATTGGTTACACCATTGCTTTTCTTTGACAAGTCAAAATGTCTGCTGTGAAAAAAATACATTCAAATTTCAAACTCATTTCCCGTCAAAGTCTGTCTGTTCTGTTAGTGAAAAACAGTACCGTACATGAAGTTCTTGTATTATAAATATCATAAATAGCACATTTTACATACTTTATGATATAATTTGTGTATATGGTTTTGAGTGGTGAAAGTTTTTTTTTTTTTTTAAAATTGGACTAAACAGGTGGAACTCATTAAGCCATAATGAGCACAGACGTAAATAATAAAATGAATGATGGCTGAATTTCACTTAGCTGCTTCAGTTTCAGGGTCCTGATATTATGCATGCTGGCTCACCGTCACATTGTCATGGATTACTGGGGCCAAAGTATAGAGTATAGAGTATAGAAGCAAAGATACAAAACTCACCACTCGCCACTTTGGACTGAAAACGCTTATTGTATACATAATATTTTATTGTTCAACACAGGCAATTTCTGTAGAATATAACAATAGAAATAATTTTGTTTTACTTTTTGAAGGCACTTTTTAGGCAGACATTTTTACTAGCGTCTGGTAGTTGCTTTCAGTCCAAAAATGGCAGAAGCGTAGCTTTGCTGCAGGGCACTGATGTTGCAATGGAACAAGCAATTGACTATCACTTCTTGGCAATATACAGTACGTTCTTTGCTGGGGCACAACAGAGAGCATCATTAATGTTATTAGTAACACGGTACACCTGGGTTGTTCCTGCTATGTGTCTCATGTGAAAAAGGCCTTCGCTAGGTGAAAAAACATAATGTTGTCAAGGGAAACGGGGGGAGGGATGCAATTGCGGACCAGGGGAATCTAAAAGTTAATCCCGAAGGATAACCACAAAAATCACAAGCGATTTAAAGGGAGAAGGGAAACAGCAAATGAAAACAGGCCTAAAAGGAAGGCTCCCTACACTCAATATATCTTGAAAAGACTAAAACTGAAACAGCTGAGCAGCTGACTAGAACATAAATGAAACAAAAGAACCAGCGAAGGCAGACCCACACAGACCTAACCCACTCTAAGAGACTCCAGCTCGGAGAAGAAGCTAAATGGTGAGTGAATCCCACAGATAGGTTCACGTGGCACTTCAGCAGATTCATACACACCTATACAGACAGAGCACAAAAACAGGACAGCACTCTCACTATCTCTGACAATGAGACAATGAGTCAGCACCTGAGCACTGAAACCAGCGGTAGATATAGGCTTCAACCACCTGATCCTTATCAGGGACAATTAGGCTCCACAGCGGCCTCTCCTCAGAGATAATTAACCCAACCAGCCTGCTGAGTGGCAAGTGACCCTCACAAATATGTGAAAGAACATTTATTAAAGGAAATAAATAAGATAACATTAAAAATTAAATGATATATAAAAGGCTGAAGAGCAACATGCTCAATTTCTCGTTTATTATGAGGTAGGTTTAAATACACGTTCAAAAAGCCAGTGGGTCTTTTTAGTACGCAGGTTTTCATTAAATCCAGTTAAAAATCTTGGATGGATTTCTGTTGAAACACAATCATGAAATGAAGATGAAGTTATTGTTTATACGTCCAAACTCCTCCTCTCTCTTTGTGCAGGCGACCAACATTAAGACACCACAAACTCAGGAGGACGAGTTCATAGAGATCCAGAGCGACACTGGGACTGCATTCCAACGCTGGACCGTCAGACACATGACCATGCTGCAACAGGTCCGCAGATCACTCTTAAACTATACACTAAAATAGAATACCTTACATTTCTAACTTAATTGTCATTTTATCTGTCCCTCTTTCAGGTGATGGCGAACATCATGTCACTATCAGCTGCAGAGCTCAGACTGCAAGGACTCTTCCTCGTTATCGTCTGGTTCTGCTTGGCCTTCAGGTAGCAACAGTTCTACGCCTACGTTGAGATTTGAGGCAAAAACATTATAGTATAATACACTTATATCCCTACTGGTGCATTTCAAATCATGCATATTTTAGAATATGAAAGTGGATATTCATAAACTTCTCCGAGGCAGAGCTAGCTGAGGAAAGAAAGAATGTCAATGGTAATGTTAAAGGCCCAAATCACAATAAAAAAGCATATTTTCTCACATACCCCAGTGATAATATCTAGCTATGCAGCTCATTTTGCTTTCATGCACTCAGGTTTGTATGTTTTCCTTGTGTATCATAGCTACCACGGGCTGGGAGTGTGGTTTCCTGATATGATCAAATACATGCAGTACGAGGAGTACGAGTCCAAGGTCAAAGTGTTCCACCGGGAACGGGTCGAACGTTTCCACTTCAACTTCTCTCTGGTCAACCAGGTCCACCGCGAGGGAGAGTACATCCATGACAAGTACGTTTCCTTCAACACCGCCCCCTCACATATTTATATTATATTTAGGTCATGCTCTTTCACAATTTATTTATACTGCTTAATGAGATTTCTTTCCTTTCATTTAGGTTTGAGAACATTGAGATAAAGTCTGTGAAGTTTGAGGATTCTCTGTTTGAAAACTGCTACTTTGAGGATGTCAAGTCAACCAACACCTTCTTTGAGAATTGCACCATCAAAAACACTGTCTTCTATAACACAGGTATCATACAAAATTAGTAATGAAAGACTGTAATAAAAATGTTTTATAGCACTTTTACACTGCTGGGGCTCATTAAACTCAACTAATTAGTGGTATAAATATTAAAACATTAATGCTGCCCTCAAACAGTCATCTTAGTCAAAGCATTAATACTTTGCAATATGTTTATCCTCCAGCACTAACAGGGGAAAACTTGTGTTTACAGCCTAATGTAAAAATATAAATCCCAAACTGTTATCCTTTTAACACCCGTCTGTTCTCTCCAGACCTCTGGCATGAAAAGTTCAAAGACTGTCGAATGGAGAACACCACCTTCCTCCACCCGAAGAAAGGCTGCCACCTGAACTTCCAGGAGGAGAACGACATCGTCATCTACATGGTCAGCTTCCTGGGCAGTTTGGCCGTGTTGCCCGGCAACATCATCTCGGCGTTGTTCATGGACAAGATAGGAAGAATCAGAATAATAGGTGAGATCAGCAGAAGGTGTAAATAATACAGTATTAGTACAGTAACCCTGGATAGATGGGGTTTTTAGTATGCCGAATCTGTTTCAGTGTGTAATCATCCATGTGTCTTTCTAGGTGGTTCTATGTTGGCGTCGTCTGCCTGCACTTTCCTGTTACTGCTAAGTTTCAGTCAAGGAGCTGTAATATGTTGGCAGTGTCTCTTCTATGGCGCCAGCGTGGCGGCCTGGAACGGACTACAGGTCATTTCTGTGGAGCTCTACCCCTCTTCGAAAAGGTACAGTCCAACTACATCCCACTGGTTAAAGGTCCAGTGTGATCTTTACATCACCACTGTTCATCTCTACCCCTAAAACCCCTCAGCCAAACAGCAAATATCCGATTATAGCTTAGCGACTGTACGGCAGGCCTGTCAAGCTTTGACTTTCTCCAAATGGTGAAGTTGTGTGAATGGGGCTGTAGTAAGAGAGATAATTGGTATCTAAAGCATATGGCGGGTGGTGTCTTTTTTTTAATCTTTCCTGACCAAAAATACGAGGGAAAAATGTATAAGGATTGGATAAACAGAGTGTTTATCTGTTATAATGTAAGTTACCAATGTTAGCATGCCCAGCTAACTAGATTACTGCCTACAGTAGTAATATATAGTGTTATTTAAGCCAAGCACTATGTCATTTTCTAACCACGTTATTCTGTGGGGTTGCGTAACGACCGAAACATCCACTGTGTTGGAGCCAAGATGGTAATAGCCTATATCATCAACATTAGTAGTTCTGTCCTCCAGCAACACTAGCTAAACTCATTTAACGATATGGAGTTAACGCTTGTCAAACTCATCAGTTAGTTCTCATCCTCAAAACCCTTTCTCTTGTAAAATTCCCATCAAAACCGATGTTCGTTATAGGCCTGTTGACTTGTGTACGAAATAAAAGACCCATTGTTTCAGAAATAACTTTGTGCATAGCAACAGTAGGCTACCTAAGGGCTTTGTGACTTTGTGAATGGTCAGTTTGACACATAGACTGTATATAAAGATGGACGACATGACAGCTCCTCAAAAGTGAAGCCAAAACATCTGGATCGCCCCCTGGTGGCTGGCTGCAGTATAGGTCATAAACCCCGCCCCCTCTATATTAGTGGATGGGCAATGGGCCAAACTAAAAAGTCAAAGTACACGTCAAATAATTTTCCCAGAGATCATTTCTGTCATTGTAGGTAGTTGTTAACACGCTGATATATGTTCAAGTGTTCATTTTTCTGATAAGTTTGGTTTTAATTAGTTACTTGATGCTATAAAAAAAGAGGGTGAGACGTCATGATTGGCAGCTGTGAGTCTCTCTTGTTGACGAGCTGCGGCCGTGCTCGGCTCGCGATTGGTTCGGGCTCCAAATGACGTCAAAATCTCAATATGGCAGCTCCTGTAACCAGGATATTTTGGAAAATAATTCATCTGATTTGATGACTTCATTCTTTTTTGCCAGCACACTTAGAACTTTTGCATTCTTGCAATATTTTTCTATAATTTTTTTTATTCATGAGTCAGATAGAAATTAACTCTCACCAAGAAAAAAAATAACCTGCACTGTCAAAACACATATTCAATTCATCAGTCAGTCACGTAATCTTTCTCCGTCTTTGTGACTCTGCAGAGGGACAGCGTTCGGCATCCTGAATGGGATCAGTAAGTTCTCTGCCATCCTCGCCAGCTTCATCTTTGCAGCCTTCATCGGCATCACTAAGATCATCCCCATCTTCCTGGCCTTCGGCGCCCTCGTCTGCGGAGGTCTGGTGGCTCTCAAGCTGCCCGAAACCCGGGAGAAAATCCTCTCATGAAAAGCCAAACTCCTGCAGCCTTCGGGCCTCGACCACTGTATCGCTATGGGGAAAGCTTTTTTTGGGAGTGTATCAGCTTAAACTGAATTGGAAAGACAAGAAAGAAAGAAAGGCCATGCTGCGCTAGCTGTGTTTATGATTAAAAATGTTGAAAACCTGTCTGGTTGCCTACATGAACCTGTGGTTGCTTTTTATTTCCTCTGTGAGCTCCTCAGGCTGCCCAACATTTCTGTCACATCATATACAACTAGTGTCATTTCCTTTTTATCATTTACTGCCCATCCTCTACTCACACACACACACATACACGGTGTAGCAACATTTGTTTTAAGGTTTGTGTAAAAGAAAAAATAATATGAGATGAAAATATGTCTGTACTTGAAAGGTGATGTAGTTCATGTTACCATGTTGTGCTTTGATTTCATTCCCTGCTGGACAAAAAAAAAAGAAAGAGAGAGAACTTATAGTCATGACTTGAATTGGATTTGAATCCCGTTGTATTCATGCCGAGGCTCAGCAGCAATAATGCTGCTGGTGTTGTTATTCAGAGAACACACCTCTTTCGTTCACCCAGTCTTTATTTATTCTGCACTGTCCTGTGGTGTGTAGTCTTTAGTTCAAATGTTGTTGCTTGGTTTGATCTCTCTAGACATAAACCTGGATTGACCATTTTATTAAATGTAGGTTTTTATTATTGAATCCACACCTGTTCAATTCTCCCAGCTGATCCAAATCCAACCTGAACAGCCGACCGCGGATTCTCCTCCTGTTTGCCGTCTTAACCGTATAGCGCTGTGTTCTGTAGGTGGTGATCATAACGTAGAGTCTTATCTTCTGTCACATCTTGCCATGACAACGTGTAAGGAATTGTTCCGTTTGTTTATTGATTTTTTTTTTTTCTCTAAAAGAGAGAATGATACAACACTGTGAGATTCTGTGTTTTGATATGATGCTCTCATTTTAATGTTCTGATGAACAGTTTTACAGAACCTGCTGCATTTCTGACAAACATGTGTCAAGATTTCTAAGGAGCATGTTACGTTTTTTGGCATGACTGAGCTGTGTGTATGTGAGCGTGTATGCGTGTGTGTGTGCGCGGTTGTTATCCACATGTCTGTGAATTTACACAATAGTCTAACTACCACTACTATATTTGTTGTTGTACATACTGTAGACCTGTGTATATTTGTTGTAAAATAGTAGCTCCATCATGACTTGAATAAAGCTGAGGGCTTATGATCCATTTTTCTGGTTATTAATTGATGCAGTATGAACACATGAAACAAGTTATACACTTATATGAATGTGAGAGTTTCAGAAATACAAGAATTAAATGGGAAGTTTAATACTATGTATGCGTTAAAGGTGCTCTGTACGATATCCAGAGCATTAGGCTAATGTAGCAGCAAACAACTATTTGTTATGTAAAGATGTAGTGGGGTAATGTAATCCGAGTTTCTCCGTGCTTTGTTGACATAGCCGGGCTAGCTCACGGCCGCCATTCTGCACTGCTACGGTTACTAGGGATGTTAATAATTAACCGTCAACCGACATTAAGCATTTTAACTGATTAACGCTATTGGTTAAAAAAAATGTTGATAATTAATTAAAAAGTTGAGAAAAACTCGTCACTTAAAAGAGAAAAGCTGGTCCACCTTAAGACAGTCTGAGCCGGCGTTACAGATACAGGAAGTTGGCTCCCATCTATAGCTCACTTGAGCAGAGGAGTTACGCTCCGCTGACAGACCGTATGTGTGTGTGACTACTGTGAGCAAGAAGCTACCAGCAGCGCTACAGATGCCAACTTTTTCAAAATTAGCATCCCTAGCAGTTACAGCTCATAACGCCGTCCCGACCGACGGCACCATCGTGGAAGCGTAGCACCCACCCACCCTGTTCCCTCTCAGTTTAACACTGTTAGCTCTGTCAGCAGTGTTACTGTTGTTTTCACTGTTAGTGCTATTAGCACCGTTAGCTGCTCAGCCGCCGGCTCAGCCAGCAGTCGCCATGTTGAGAACTGTGCAGAGGCAATAGAAACACTCCCAATCTCACATTTAGCACCGTTAAGTAGCCTATAGAGCGAGGACCAGCAGTCCGTTAGCTTAACTTAGCTAACTCTGTACAGGTGGTAGGCCTACATTGGCTGTTTAGGGCTAATAAACGGTCCAATGGTCAAGTCACGCTTCACTTTCTGTCTGAACAAAACCTCAAAGCTCACCAATTAACACGTTATATTATTTATACATATTTGATTCATCTGCACGTCGGTTAGCTACATGCCAGACTATTTATTGGCTGGGCACATAACTGGTTTATTTTTGGACAGAAAAGGCTAGCTGTTTCTCCCTGTTTCCCATTTTTGTGCTAAGAAATGGTATCGACTTCCTCATCTTATTCTTGGTAAGAAAGAGAATAAATGTGTTGAACTATTCTTTTTGATGTGATCTGACAACTTTAAATATGTATAATGTAGACTTTGAAATAAAATCACTGAGGATGTCATTATGACTTCACTGTGGTTCTAATGAGATGTAAAGATGTCGGGGCGGATTAAGCAGAAAACAGTCACTTAAAAAATAGCTTAACATGCTCTCAAAGTAAAGTACACCAGGATTATTTTCAATGAAAAAGTCATGAATACCGGGAAGTTTAAAAATATGTTGCATTAGTGGAAGAGTAGGCACTGTCTGTGACTTTTCTAATGCTGACAGAGGAACATTGAGATTTTTAGTTTTGTTCTGTGATGAAACTACGATGGAGTATTAGGGCCACATTGACGAAAAAAAAATCTGAGATTTAGAGAATAAAGTCCTAATATTACGAGAACAAAGTCGTAATATTATGAAAATAAAGTTATAAATTTACGAGAAAAAAAGTCGCAATATTACGAGAATAAAGTCAGAAGTTTACGTGTTATTTTAGAGGGGAAATAGAGCAGTGTGCCGCCTGTGTGAAAATGAGGAACGTGGAGCATCTTGTGCAGTTATACTTTAGTATAGGTTTCACAAATCAGCACATCAGCACCACATTATCATAAGTATCAGGACCTTGAAAATATTGTGCAAGAAACTGCGTTTATTCCGAAGAAAGAACCACACTGACGGATTAATTTATTACTTTATTCTCGTAATATTACACATTTTTTTCTTGTAAAGTTATGACTTTATTATCATAATAATATGACTTTATTCTCGAAATCTCAGATTTTTTTTCCCTCAATGTGGCCCTAATACTCTGTCATATGAAACAATTATTTAAACAAATTTAATTATATTTAATCATTTCAGTTTTGTCAAGACAAATCTGAATCTCCTGCTCATCTCTGGCTCTGAAACAGTGTTGACCTCAGATTGATTTCTAGAAACATGATATATTTCAGGCCTGATAGCAGTGAGTGGGGAGCTGAATATAACTGTTCCCATGTCAGTGGCAGCTGTGTGTCGAGGGGGTGTAGCTGAGGAGGGCTTGTAAAAACATGGCAGCGCACAAGTGTGAGCAAGTGCCGGTAGTAGGAGGATGTGTTTACTCTGGCTGAGGTGTGAAAGACACTCTGCTGATGTGTCCACCAGGTCTCTGGATGTCAAACTAGAGGAACAGAAGACACGCTGGAACTAATGGTTATAATATCATTGAGTTTGATTCAAGTGAGATTTGGCTAATTAACGTAATTTAGATTTAGGTTTCTACCGTTCTCTCTGGAATTACAGATTATTATCAACTTTTACACCAAGTCAACACTGAGTTCCTGCTCCCTTCTTCCTGTTTCAATAATTTAATTTATTTCAATTAATTCTGTTGTGTTTTTCTGTTGAATTTTGTTATGTTATGTAATGTGAATGTCACTCTCTTACAATTAGAGGAAATTTACTGTCCACCTCTGGATGACCCCTCCAGTTCCAGCTATGTTTCACACCTAAGGTGCAGAATGTATCCCCCTCACCTGCCACCTCTCACACACACACACACACACACACACACACACACACACACACACACACACACACACACACACACACACACACACACACACACACACACACACTGAAGCTTTCAACATCCCTAATATTACCACACATTTTTTCACACTAAAGTTACGTTTTATTTCTATTAGACGGTGTTGAATGTGACACAGTCCCCATTCATACACACTTACATTAAAGTTATATGTAACAATTTACATGTATTAATCACTTTGTATTTCCATTGTGTTAACAGATTGTAATGTAACTTAAAAACTGAGACCTTCCCCGATTTTCTCAGTTGCCTATAACAGCCTGTGGACTGATTTCTATTTAAAGGACTCGGGATGGTTTTGCTTCGTAATGTTAGCTGATGAAGTAATTTGCAAACGGCAAGGTAGTTAGTATCATGGAGACTGGTCATTAACGGTGATATGATTTTAATGTAATGTCACGTCACTGTTTTGGCCGATGCCCAGGATGATCGCCTATGGAGTGCGAGCACGAGCAACAGGATGCTGACTGCAGTTCACTTAATAGTATTAATAACAAGAACTTTCTAAAAGTTACATACAGTCCCTTTAAGTAAGTAAGTCTTGTTGATTATATTCATCGGTTTTATCCTTCTAATAATAATAAACTGCGGAGTTTTAGAGAGCTGAAGTCACACCCCTTCCGATGGACCACATGGGACCATATTTCGTAAAAAAATATGAACGGTAGTCAATGGAGAGAGATAAAAAAAAAATTTTGATCCCATATGAATTGCGCCATGAATCACACATATGATGTTTGTGAATTTAAAACATAGTTTTTCAAGTCAAGAAAGTCTCAGTTTGTCGTAGTGTCATTTAGTTTAGTGTGAAACCGCTCAGTAAACTACATCTCTCGTCTCGCACAATATACGTCACCAACACTAGCTAGCTATAACTTAGCTATGACCACGCACAGATGTAACGTTATCTTACCTGATGTGTTTTATCCAGCGACTCCCAGTGTTTTTATCGGAAGTGACAGAACGAGCGAGACCCGTTGTTGGTGTGAGTACATCCCAGTACGAAACACACAGACATCGTAGCTTCAGCGATAGAGACGTCACTACTGGACTTTTGGGTGTGTAGTCTTTCCAGTTACGTCTTATACTTCAACAGTTTTACAACAAACTGCGTCATTCTTGACTTTCAAAATGAGATGAAACACCACTGTTGCAAAATATGTTCCCTCATTTGGTGTATGTTGATGGCGGTGGTGCTAAAATCTGTCATAGATGCTCAGTTGGGTTGTGATCTGGTGACTGTGGGGGTTGTAGCATTTTGATTCAGAACATTTTCATATCAAATCATCCAGTGAGCCATTTTGTATGAAAGCATTTGCATTTGTTGTGTTTCCATTTATTAATTTTCTTTTTGTTCAATTAGCCCAATTATAAGATCTGGACCCATCGTGTGGTCTTGACATCTAACCGCGGCATTAACCAAAGCAGCACGGTCCAACAAATTATTCCTCTGCACTGTGATTATGATCTCTATGTCTTTGTTTACCGTGGTGCCAACGCAATGTTCCCACAGAAATCATTAAAATTATATCTAATTTGATTTAATTCCAAGCAGAGGGAGCACACCGGAGGTCGTGGCGGGGTTGCTGGAGTCGGGAGGTCCAGACAGGTGGCAGGCAGCCCAGCAGACTCAGAGCCTGCTGTGGGTGTGCGTCCACCCAGAGGTGCCAAACTCCCAGCCAGGCTCCCACAGCCTCACCTTGGTGGTCAGGGTGACTGGCAGGGTCGCACCGCGGGTTCAACCCTGGTTCACCCTGCCCTCAGCCTGACACAGCACCCATCTTAGTTTGTTTAGCGTGTCATATAGTTGATTCAGTTCATATTATACACTCTTTACACCTCACCACGTCTCACTATTCAACCTGTTTTTCATTATTTAGGCTCCCTGGAGCTGGCAGGGCTTCAGTGTTCTGTTCAAAGGAAATAAAAGGGGCTTTTAGCTGAAGGATACCCTCGATAAACACCACACAAATCCACATTTTGGATTTGCGTTGCTGCTGACCAGTTCTCCATGAGGGACAATAAAACCTTTATACCGAGCCAACCACAAAGTGCCGATTAATGGAAACTGAAAAATTAGAACTGGCCACTGTGTTGAATAGGGATGGGATTTATGACAGGTTTCATGTTATGATGATTTAATAAACAACATAGATTGATAAATAACAGACAAAGTGCCCTATAGCTCAAAAAGGGCCGGGTGCAATCAGTCTGGATGGTGAAAACAGTAAAAAACATAAACTGACTCAGCATTCACCCAGACATGTTGCCTTTTTAAGGAAGAATTATACACTTGAGCATGTGGTTATATATATATATATATATTACATTTTTAAAAGTCAAAATATCTCTAATGTGTTCTAATTTGACAAACCAAACAGCAAAGTCCAATATATCAAAGTATCACAATGTGCTTTAATACTGGGCTGTAAAGCAACAAAAAGGTGTGATCTCTTGAAAGTTACGTCATTATTTCTGAATCAACATGCATCGCTCTTCCTAAAAAGATGTGATGCTGAAACCCAAACGTGGAGAAAACATAGGGGAAAGAGTGGATGACGAAGGGGACAGAGAGAGAGGTTAGCAGTGACAGTGTTTTCCAGCATTCCCGGTTCTCACAGCTGAGGTGTGAAGTGACACCTCCAGACTCATCAGTTCTCATCAGTGTGAAACCATCACACCTCCGCTTTAACTGGATAATACAGGTCATTATGCTTCATTAAATGTATTTACATTTACATTTTATCCATGTAGGACATATAGGTGTCCATTCAGAAGTAGATACAACAGGAGCAGCATGAAGAAGAAGCTTCACTTCTAAGATCGACATGAAGAAAGCGATGGATCAGAGATCAGAGCTTGACTTGATGCGACTATAAAATGATCATGTTGGTGAGAAGTGGTGGGATATAAAGTGAAGGAGATCAAGAGGAGGGCAGAGCACACTGATGTCAGGGTCAAGGTTGGAGTGAGGTGAGGTGAGGTGAGGAGGACGAAGCAAGAGAAGGGAGATTCAGCATCATCTCTGCTCTCCTAACTTCTAACATACTGACATGTTGATATAAATTTAATCCTGGCAGTGTCAGTGTTTTACGTTGCCCGTTTACGCATGTCTCAATATGTAAGACCAATAAACTCCCTCACCCAGTCATCATGTCTCCATCTACAAACTGTTTAAACAGCCACACACCGGCCATAACATTATTTGTATCGCACCAATCATGTCCATGCAGTTAGCCGTATGTTGGCAGCGCATTTCCAGAATTATTAACACATTATTAACACTCCGGAGATGAAAATTGTGAAAGAAAACTCATTCACAGAGAGACATACTACATGTCTACAGTAGTCTTGACTAAATACGTTAACCATCTCGGAAATGGTCATGTGTTTACTATCTGTCTTTCAAGCTTATTTGCGAAATTATCAATGGTTGAAGAAATACTGATACACTTTACTGAAGTAAAAGTAGCAGTACCACAATGTACAAATACTCCATTACAAGTAAAAGTCCTGCATTCAAAAGTATATTTAAGTTAAAGTACAAAAGTATTATCAGCAAAATGTCCAAAAGTAAAAGTAGTAAGTATTATGCAAAATTATCTCTTTCAAAAGTGCTATATTATTGTGAATATCATGTTCTGGTATTCTTATCCTTATTATTATTGATGCATTAAGCAGAATTGTAATGGTTTAGTTGGTCGAGATAGAGCTGATTTTAACTTCTTTATACTTTACTTCTTTATACACAGTTGGCTAATTTAATCTTTAAAAGCAATGTTTTATATTTTAATATAATTTCATAAGTTGATCATAACGGCTCCAGACCCCCCACGACCCTGAATGGGATAAGCGGTTACAGATAATGGATGGATGGATGGATGGATGGATGGATGGATGGATGGATGGATGGATGGATGGATCATATGTTTGTATGTTCTAGCAGTCAGATAAATGTGGTAATGTAATGTAATTGCATTTTATTGGACAGGTTTATTCACCATATTTAGGTCCTGAGATTATATGATTGCTCCTATAGATTGATAATATGTATTTGTTGGTAATCACTCTCAAATCCTAATTGAGTTTATTATCTTATCAGAGGGTTTCATTTGAGACATAATCAAGTGATGTTTATATTTGGTCACAAGTTGGACACACTACTGAATCTCAGTGTAATGGTCCCTTTTCTATCCAGGTACGATACAATAGATAGTGTATTGTTTTTGTAGTGTATGGCTTCTTCACACTTTCCTATTATGTTGAGCAGTCTTTAACTTTAGGGTTAGAAAGTGAATGCGGGAGAAATCAGATGATTCAAAACAAACCGTGTCCCTTAAACATGTGTAAAATGCATCTGGGTTGCAGCAGGCACAGGCAAACCCCGAAAAGCAAAAACTGTTTATTGTTTTGAGCAGGAGTCAAAATTCACACTTCCACTCCTGTAGCTGAGTTTTCCCAGACACAGAGGAGAGGGAGAGGCATGAGACCAGGTCCCAGTGGCTCTCTCTGCTTTAGACAGTGACGGTTTGTGAGAATCTGCAGAGGTGTCACTTCACACCTCCGTGGCCTGGCCTGGCCTGGACTTATAAAAACCAGTGCAACGGAGCTGAGCAGCATTCACAGCCTCCCAGTCTCTCCAGTCAGACCACAGAGTCCCTCCGACACAACATGGATACCTCTGTGCTCAACTACGGCCTGCAGTACCAGTGGTGCTCCGACTCGGACCTCTCCAGCATCTCCTCTTCAGAGACCCTCTCTCCCGTTCTCTCTATGGACTCCAGCCTCTCTCCGTCCTACCAGCAGCTGCCACAGTCCACTCCTAAGACCGGATACTCCCAGACCCTCAAATCCTGCTCCCTGTCCGGACGCGGCCGGAAGACGGGCCGAGCTACCCGGATGCGCAGCAAACAGAGGGAGAGCGCCAGCGAGAAGGAGAAGATGAGGATGAGGGATCTGACCAAGGCCCTGCATCACCTCAGGTCCTACCTGCCGCCCTCCGTGGCCCCCGCCGGACAGACCCTGACCAAGATAGAGACCCTGCGTCTCACCATCCGCTACATCTCCTACCTGTCGGCCCAGCTGGGCCTCAGCGAGGAGGTGCTGTTTCAGAGGAAGGAGCAAGGAGACACCTCAGCCAGCGACACCTCCTCGCCCGACATCCTCAGCTACTTCCAGCACGGCTCCATGGGAGCACAGGAGGCCCAACTGCAGCACCAGAGCCTGAACCAGAGTCTGTACCCGGCCCAGTGTCACAGCCAGAGCCCCGTGCTGCATTCTGGGAGCTGTAGTTTTGGAGTGGATCAGTACAGCAGGCAGTACTTTGAAGCCCCTCAGGGAGACATGAGCATGGATGGCATGCTGCAGTCAGCAACACAGCCCTGCTGTCAGGTACGTCGACATTTACTCATCATGGCTCTATATATGTAGAAATCCCACATTTTGCATCATTTTGAAATAAAAGTACAAAATGCTAATCAAATTTCCTGTTGATTGTTTTGATACAGATGTGCGGCAACGACTTCTGCATGCCGCTGGTTCCCAGAGAGTATTGGGGTTAAACATCATCATCAACATCATCATCATCATCATCATCATAATCCAACAACAGGCACAAACTACTCCTCTGTTTGTACTGCCTCACTGTGAAACAACTAATTTATTTGAAATATATATGCTATTCTACATTTTATTTTTATTTTATTTATTTTGTTAAAATGTTCCATGTAAATATTGATATGTCTAACAACTATTTTTATATCTCTTTATACCACTATTTATAATAAAATATTAATTAAATATTACCTAGTGTTTTGTCATCATTCGAAGCCTTGTTCCCATGATGCAGTTCACTTCACTTCACTTCACCTTGTGGTAAGGCCTATTGAAGGAGGCTGGGACATGGGCGGACACGCGGGTCTTGGGGTATGGGGGTATAACACATGCACAGAGTAACTGAAGCTAAAGTCGTGCGTTGCAATTCGCTCAATTTCGGCGAGTGCTGACCTGATTTTGTGTTGTACCCCAAAGATATGACACGTTGATGAAGCGTGACCCAGCCTCCTTCAATAGGCCTTGCCTTGTGGTTGTACTGGCTAGCTCCCAGTTTGTAGGTGATTGTGAGGCTGGACAGGATGGGGCTTGTGGAAGAAAGCTACAGAGCGCCCTCTGCTGGTCATGAAGGCACACTGGCACCCCACAACACCAGCTGTGGCCTCTTATCTGGATGAAAACTTCACTGTTCACAGTGATTGCTCTCAGTGGGGACATAAAAATACAGTAATACCATTAAACAAAATTAAAAACTACAACATTTAAAAGAATGGGGTTTTAAAGTGGCTATAATTTATATTTTTTACTATAATTATCACCTGAATCTGCAGCTCCCTTCTGCTTCACAGAGTTTTGTTGATCAGCTTGTTGTTTAGCCTGAAACTACAGTGTTTTTGTTCACTCTCTCTGCCCTCATAGTGTCATTTTCGGCCGCAGCAGGCAGCTGTTTTCAGTGAATAAGCTCTAAAAAACCCACGGTATGCTACTTGCTCAGCACCAAACAGCAGACAGACACTGTTATAGCTGGTGAACATGGTGAAGCATTTAGCAGCTAAAGAGTCAGATATTTCCCTCAGGAGTTGTTAAAGACCAAAAACAGAACTGAAAGAGAGTAAAATATTGGACTTATATTAATCAGGTGAACAGAAACACAACTAAACTGGATGTTTAAATAACCAACTGTTTGCTAACCTGTTCACCATATCAACTTAAAAGGTGATGATGTGTCAATGTTGTGTTCAGGATTTGTTTCCACTGTGCATAAGTGGCCCAAAAATTACAAGTTAAAAGATTGTTCCTGTGGTTATCTTTTGCACTATTATTTTATAATACCAGGTCCCTGGATTATATTACAATTTAGAAGAAGTGAAACATTTTAGTACTGAAAAAAAGCTAACGCAGCTCACAACTGCATAACATGTCACAACAGCAGCTTTGAGATCGCTGTAATCATTCCTCCCTTTCTTCCAATGTTTGCTATGTGGGGCAAAAATATATATTCCAAAGTTTATCTGAAGCTAATACAAGGCTTCATTAGTCTGAGTTAGACAAATCAAGTGGAAATATTCCAAAGTTACAGTCTATTAAGTATAAAATTCCCTCCGTTTGTTAGTTTACTTCCACTGCAGCTCAACAAGGAAACACAAAGAGGGATTTCATACCAAAGAGATTATAACCCAGACTGCTGAAGACTCAGATAAACTTTTGAATAAATGTTTTTGCACAGGAGGAATGATTATATATTTATATGGGCACCTGACAGACTATCCCTCCGTTCACCACTTTATCTGAACGTATCATATATATATATTCTGTATCAGCTTGTTACAGCACAACTCTTCATTGAAGCTACAGTATGTTTACACACTGATATTCAAACCCTAAATAATCTGCACCATTTAATCACATGGAAATATTCGAGGTGTCCTAACTGTTGAGACACGAACCATGTGTTGAATCTCCTCACAGCCCTCTTAGCCCAAGATAAGTTTCCCTAAAGGGGACAATAAAGTATTTATCTTACCTTAGCTGTCTCCCTCAGGGCTTCCTGTTAGTATCTTCGTTATAAACCATCTCATAAAGAAAAAATGCCAACGAATACTTTCCTTAAAAATAAGGAAATATTCACATTTCTCTACAAATTTCACAGCAGACATTAGGATGTGTCACACATCAGCAGGAGAAGCAGGTGATGCTAATAACATTAAGATGGCTCCATGAACCTGAAGCAGCTGAATGAAAATCAGACATCATTAATTCTATTATTTACTCCTGCTTTACTACAACGACATGTCAACATCTCTTCTTGAAAAAAAGCCTATTGGTGTCTTTAGAGACTATAGGTTCTGTGAGTTTTTTATTTTTTTTTAAAAAAAGAAAGTTTGAAAGACTTAAACTTAAAATGAAAATAAAACTTAAAATGGAAAACACATAAAAACAATAAATACATTTATTTTAGAAAATAATTCCTATGACATAACTGGTTGAAAATATATTATATTATATTATATTATGTTATATTGTGTTATATCATGTTATATTATGTTATATTATATTATATTGTATTATATTATATTATATTATATTATATTATATTGTGTTATATTATATTGTATTATATTATATTATATTATATTACATTATATTATATTATATTATATTGTATTATATTATATTATATTATG
>CAKAOI010000018.1:0-36015 GCA_916701655.1 Sebastiscus albofasciatus
GCCTGTGAGTCCTTTTCAAAGAAAAAGACCAGCTCACTAAAGCAGTGCAAATATTAAACCAGGACTGTCATTGTGAGTCAATCCAAAACATGAATGAACTTTGAACATTAACACCCTTGTCTTTTAATGTTTATACATTTCTTGTTTTTCCTTTGTTGCACTTACTCATTGGTTATTTTTACGAGCTGTATTAGCGCACAAATATTGTATAGTATGACTAATGTGTAATATTTTATTTTCGTCTTGCCAGCAGGAAGTATCGTGTGACTGGCTCCGAGACACCCTCGAACCCCGGAGGGGTCAGCGAAGAGTTTCGACGCAAACACCAGCAGAGAGAGAAAGACAGACGTGAGCATGGAGTCTACGCCTCCTCCAAAGAGGACAGGAACAGAGAAAGAGACAGAGAAAGGAGCAGAGATAAGGGGAGAGACCGAAGGAGTGAGAGAGGAGATTCTAAAGGTTGGTTGACTTTGGGTTGTAGTCGATCTATCATGTAAAACTTCCAAACATTTGCTGGTAATAGCCTCTCAAATGGGAGGATCTGCATGCTTTTTCTGTATGATATAAAAAAAAAAAAATAGGTTTTGTTTTTTTGACTGTTTTGAGAACAGTAAGCAATTACATTTTGGACTACTTGTGATGGGCAGATGGTTCATTATTTTACTTTTGTTAAACATTTATGTATGTATTATAAAGTGGATGAAGTAGTTGAAAAACAATATTGGTCGATCAGTTGATAATGAATGCAAATGTCGGATCAGTCAAGGTTTCTGAGATTAGCTTTCCCTGTCTCTGTTTGTCAGATGAGCGAGAGAGCGGCCATAGCCGTGGAAACAGCAGCAGCCGGTCGGAGCGCGGTGAGAGGAGCGAGCGCTCACAGAGAGATGGCTCGTCCGAACGAATCAGCCGGGGGACTAAGAGAGAAGAACCTCTAACGCCACAGCATCGCCCCAGAGGTTAGTTTTGTTTTATTCATCTGTTTTTATTTCGATGCATTATTTAGAATTGTTCTTGCACTTAATTGGTTGAACAAACTTATTTTATTTTTTACATAGATTCTTTCACACCCTCACGCTCCAACTGGGAGGAGGATGACAGCGGTTATGCTAGTTCACGACATTCCCAGTGGGAATCTCCGTCCCCTGCCCCGTCTCAAAGAGAGATGGATCGCTCAGAGCGAAGCCATCGCTCCGGTCGAGAGAGTGAGAGGAGAGACAGGTAAACAATTGTCAATTCATTTTTATCTTGCATGTTTATCCTCCTGATCCCAAAGTCTTAGTTTATTTAAAAGATGTTCTTAAAGTAGATAATGGAATTGTAATAACAAACAATACATGATTTGTTCAGTGCACTTAATAATTCAGATTTAATACGAATAAAGACAGAAAATTTCTTTATATTCCTCAGCAGGCATACAATTTGTAAAAGAGTTTTAATTCTCATTGTACCTAGTGTTTTCTTGTTGTAAGTTCACTCATGGATTTTGTCAAAATGCAAATAATAGTTTCTGTTGGATAAATAAATCACCTCATTTTGCAAGCAGATCTTTACCTACATAAAACTAACTTGAAGAATGGAAAAAAAATGCTTAAAGGTACTATATGTAACGATTTACATGTATTAATCCCTTTATATTGCCAATGTGTGTAAGCATTGTAACGTAACTTAGACCTTCCCCGATTTTCTCGGTTGCCTATAACAGCCTGTGGACGGATTTCTGTGTAAAGGACTCTGGATTGTTTTGCCAGTAAAATCCAAAGAATGATGTTTATGGGCGCTCCCGGGTGCCTTTGCCTCTCTTCAGCTCTCCTAAAGCACCAACAGTGTGCAGCTAATGTAGCAAAATACTATCTTAAGTGTCTTTAAGCTGAGGTTGGCCAGCCCCGCTGTAATTTACTGTAGCTATGCAGCATGGATCTGCCATTGATTTCTTCATAACATTAGCTGATAAAGTATTTTGCAAACTGCAAGCTAGTTAGTATCATGGAGCCAATGGTCCAAATAAAATATAGGAACATTACAGAACATTATGTAAGGGATAATGCCCGACGAGCTGTCCATTATCAGTAATTAACGGACGACATGTAGGGATGTCAGGATGCTGACTGCAGTTTAGCAGTCACAGGTGTCATTAATAACAAGGATCTTCTGAAAGTTACATATAGTACCTTTAACTGTGATTGTTCTCGTAAAGACAAAAAATAAATATTTGAACTTGGTTCATTCTCCAAACACATTTTTCAGCTCCATGATTAGCTTGTCATTACACCCTTATTATGTGCTGTCACATCTAAGAGGCTTTTATAAATCCTCACTGTTAGTTCTACTCTTCACGTTTGACACGAAATGCTTAGCTGCTGAGAAACTAATGCTACTTGATGCTTACGTAACGTCTGTCTGCTGTGCGCTTAGGTCAGTCAGAGGCCGTTACCCCGACGACACACCCCTGCCTACCCCATCATACAAGTACAACGAGTGGGCCAACGACAGAAAGCATCTGGGTTCTACACCTCGTTTATCACAAGGCAAAGGTACTATTCTAAAACAAGCCATGTTGTGCTCACATGCAGGATTTAAATACTGTATGTCCGGTAACATTTCTTGTTCTGTCTCTTCTTCAGGTAGGAAAGAAGATGGTGCGGGAGGAATTATGTTTGATAATGTGGATGAGAAAGACCAGTGGGAGGAGGACCAGAAGGTGAGTGGCGCAGTTATCCCTCATTTATGCCTAATGGAAGCTATTAACGATTTTCTGTTTCTATTTTTTTTAACGTACATCTCTAATATTCTCACTCTTTTGCAGCAAGCTGACAGAGATTGGTACATGATGGACGAAGGCTATGACGAGTTCCACAACCCTTTCACTACCACCTCTGAAGAATATGTGAAGAAGAGAGAGCAGATCCTTCAGAAGCAGACTCAAAAAAGAATATCTGCCCAGAAGCGACAGATCAACGAGGTACGACCACAGTGCTTCATGTCAGCCTAATAATCAGAACTGTGTGTCTGCAAGCACATGCATATACTCTATATGTGTACGATACTGTCTGTGTTGGTCTATCCTTGTAACAGGCTGTGTTTCTTGTCTCAGGATAACGAGCGGTGGGAGACCAACCGTATGCTGACCAGTGGTGTGGTGCAGAGGTTGGAGGTGGATGAAGACTTTGAGGAGGACAATGCTGCTAAGGTTCACCTGCTGGTTCACAACCTGGTTCCTCCCTTTCTGGATGGAAGAATAGTCTTCACTAAGCAGGTAAACAAGGCCTTGACAGTTCATGATCAAAAGGCCTCTAGTCACTATGTTTACCATTTACCTTGACAAATGACTCTAACAAAATATTTAATAATGACTCTGTGCATTAGGTCGCTTTCACAAGCCATAGTCCGTTTGGCTAGTCCGAATCGGAATGAAATTGATACTTTCGGTTGGTTTTCTATTTAGTCTGGTTCGGTTTCACAGTGCACGTAATAAAAAAAATAAGTTGCTGATATGATGCTGCCAAAGTTTTTTCACTTTGACTCGGCACTGATCGACTACGCACAAATCCCTTCTCCTCTAGTTTATGACATATGACATGTAACTGTGTTTGCGTTTTTTTTTTTTTTAGCATATTCTGTGTGTTCTCTTCGGCTCAGACGTCAAACGAATATCAGACTTCTGCAGAAGTCCACGTCAGTCCTCTCCCACTCATGTTGACCTGTCGTTTACCCGCGTCCATTTCAAAAAATGCTCGCACAGGCAGCCTGCGTTTTGCGTTCACTTGGAAACGGTTCGAGAACCACCTCTCGCAAGCCGTCTCAGACCAGTTGATTTGGTCCGCGCCAGAGTACAATTACTGCTGTCACAAACGTCCAAACGAACCGCACCAGAGTTCAAGTAAAGCAGACTAAATGTTGGCTTGTGAAAGCACCCTTAGATGTCAACTTTTGGTCACAACTATGCTTGAAGAGTTTATTTTTGATCTGAATGGTTTTTATGTGTGTATTTGTTTTCCTGCTGCAGCCAGAGCCTGTCATCCCTGTGAAAGATGCTACCTCTGACATGGCCATCATCGCTCGTAAAGGCAGCCAGCTTGTCCGGAAACACCGTGAGCAGAAAGAACGCAAGAAGGTTGGTTGAATTAATAACTAACACTAATGTTATTGTTTGTGATGCGTTTATAGCTAAAACCAGTAAGGATTTTAAATTAATATATATCATTGACACCCCCTTGACACCTGGCATTAAAATGCGGTTTTGGTGATCGGATTGCAATCGCATAGTGTTTGACCACATGAAAGTACAGGTGTAAAAGCACCCAAGGACGGATTGTGATCCGATCGGCCAAACCACCTCTGGAGGTGGTCAGGGACGCATTGTGACCACATTGAACACAAAATGTAAATGTGTTGTCAATCCACATACAACAACTACGTGGCCGGAAATACGTAATGTGAGGGCTGTCCCGAGTACCATTTTGTGTGCCGCGCGCTGTCAGCGCTCCTCTGGTCACCTTACCACTGTGACCAGAGAGATCACCGCCACCGCTCTGTCTGTGCTCAGCGTTTCCTCTCCTCATCCCTCTGTGTGTGTGCGAGTGTAGTTGTACCTCAAAGTCACGTTTGCGGGCCCTGTCCCCCTAAATGGCAACGTTTTTAGGCTGATGTGTCCATACATTACACACCGCCTCTCCGCCACTGCTCGACTGCAAGCCCATGCGTATGCAGCCCTCCTCTTAGCCCTTTCAGACAGAGCGATTGGATCTCAATGTGGACACCGGAGACACATATTCATACCAGGTGTAAATGTAATCAGGTTAAATCATATCTAGATACAATCTGGGTACGAGACGCATTTTAATGCCAGATGTAAAGGGGGTCATTGTTATATCATTGTTATGGTGGAGCGCTAAACACAAGGCAGATATGATCTTACTCTGCTGTTGAGAAATGTCAATGGGGGGGTTGTTGGTGTGCACATGTCCGGTTGATAATGCCAACGCTGTCTAACTTCATCGCTTCAGTAAATAATTTATTCATGATCACCTCACCTGGTCGGTTGATGACATTTTAACTGCAAACCACCATCGGTGAGGTGAAACAGCTTGACAAATGCAACACCAGACGCACCGTTATCTCTTCCGTGTTGAACGTGAACACAATTGCGATGTGTGTGTGTGAGAAGTTACTGATTTGAAGCTTTCATCTTCATAATCTTATGATGTAATTGGAATAATCTTTTGTTTTCAGGCACAGCACAAACACTGGGAATTGGCAGGTACCAAGTTGGGGGATATCATGGGCGTCAAGAAGACTGAGGAGGACGACACCTCTGGGGCCAAAGCGGTAGGCGAGGACGGCAAAGTAGACTACAGGTGACAAAGATCTAGATGACATTTCACATGTTCTGTTTAATAATTCACAGGCTCGTAGAACTGTAATGTCTGACCTGCCATATTGATTTTTGGTGATTCATCTCGTTACAGAGCAGAGCAGAAATTTGCAGACCACATGAAAGAAAAGAGTCAGGCCAGCAGTGACTTTGCTAAGAAGAAGACCCTTCTGGAGCAGAGACAGTACCTGCCTATTTTTGCTGTCAGACAGCAACTTCTTAACATCATAAGGTATTGATACCCAGAGTTCATTGCTGTCCTCAAGTTTTATTCCCAATTTTTCACACCAAAACTGTGATGAGTTATAACGTTGTCAATGTGCTCTGCAGGGACAACAGCATCGTGATTGTTGTTGGGGAAACGGGTAGCGGGAAGACCACCCAGCTGACTCAGTACCTGCATGAGGATGGCTACACCAGCTATGGCATGGTGGGTTGTACTCAGCCCCGAAGAGTGGCAGCCATGAGCGTGGCCAAGAGAGTCAGTGAGGAGATTGGCACTAACCTTGGAGAAGAGGTGAGACCGCTTTCTGATGAAAAACATTAATTTGTTCCTCTGTCAGTTTTAGTTATTAATGGCCAACTAGAGTAGAGAGGCACTCAGATAACTGCAGGTTTTCACCGATCATGTCTTTGCTTGTAAGAATGTAAAGACATATTTGTGAGTGCGTACAACATATCTATTAGACTCATTACATTGTAAAACTGCATGTGGGTACAACTATGGAAAGTATACTACATTATATTTGAACCGGAGAGTAGTTGTAACATTTACAGATTTTTTCTTTTTCTTTTTCTTCGTTTAACTAAATATGTTAAAACTGTGGACTTGTTTAAATCCCGTCTGATCACTCGTGTAGTTTCCCCAGGAATTCTGAGTAGAGACACAAAGAGCTACTGTGTCCTTGTATCTCTGCTGTGAAGTTGTTTTGAATGACTTGTACACTACAGTAATTACTGTGTTGTACATCGCCCAGTCTGAGGGCTCCCTTGTGCAAACTTAATAGCAAGTCATATGCTGTGTAACACCACCATCTGGTGGTCAAAGGGAGAATATCATGTCTGTTATTGCCCTGCGGTTTAAACTGAGGAGCAACAATAAAGGGAATCATTGGAGCTGCTGAAATGTTAGGTAGTGCTTGTCAAAAATTGCTTCAAACACTGAGATTAGGTCGTATTTTTGATTTTAATGAGGTATAATTTGTCTTTTTTGTAATCCCTATTCATGTCATATAGTAGTATTTCCTGTAAGCAAGTACTCTAACGATCATACATATTGTTTTGAGTTGATTATACTGACATCTTTGCCTGCAGGTGGGCTACGCTATACGTTTTGAGGACTGCACATCCGAGAAAACGTTGATAAAGTACATGACAGACGGTATCCTGCTCAGGGAGTCATTGAGGGAGTCGGATCTGGACCACTACAGTGCTGTTATCATGGACGAGGCTCACGAACGCTCCCTGAATACTGACGTGCTGTTCGGCTTGCTACGTGAGGTCAGTACACAACTACCCAACCTAACACCCATTAAAGATAGATTTCTATTTATTCATACACACAGCTGCATCTGCTGTGTGTCTAAATGATGAATTACCTAGTGAGGTTGTTGTTTCCTTTTTTGATGATTTCAGTGTAAATACACTGTGATTCCACTCAACTGTCTCTCTTCTGTCCACTGTTTCTCCATCAGGTTGTATCTCGACGTACTGATTTGAAACTCATAGTTACCTCTGCAACTATGGACTCCGACAAGTTTGCTGCATTTTTTGGCAACGTACCCATTTTCCACATTCCAGGAAGAACATTTCCTGTAGACATCTTGTTTAGTAAGGTATGTGTCTGTTTCTATTCTACTTTCACTTAAAGGCACTTACACTATATTCTAAATACATTACATTATTGCCATTAGATCAAATGGCAGCTTCAGATTATTATTGTTATTGCCATATTTCAGGAATTACTAGGGGTGGGAATCACCAGAGGCACGACACGACCCACGATACAATAATATCATGATACTTAAGCCACGATACAATCTTTTTGCGATTTTAAATATTATTCAGATATGCTGCGTATTGTGATAAGATATATTTTCGATACATTGCAATTTATTACCTTTTTTCAACTGCAAATTCTGCAGTTTTTCAACATCCGTTTTATCTAATAAGATACAGTTTCCACTCTGTTCATCTCAGAGTTTTCATTCACATATCTTGAGGTCAGAGGTCAAGGGGCCCCTTTTGAAAATGGCCATGCCAGTTTTTCCTCGCCAAAATTTAGCCTAACTTTGGAGCGTTATTTAGCGTTCTTCCCGACAAGCTAACATGACATGGTTGATACCAATCGTTTCCTTAGGTTCTAGTTTCATGTGATACAAGACTGAGCTCGCTACAACCTCTGAAAGACGGATTATTAAGAGGTTAATAGTTTATATAATAAAAGATCGATACTTGGCGTCCGTGCATCGAAACAATATTGCCATACAAAATATTGCGATACTATGCTGTATGGATTTTTCCCCCACCCCTAGGAATTACTGCTCATTTGTAATTTTTCTGAGATTGACTTAATAAGACTCTAACATATATTTGATCAAAGCACAATCATCTTAGATTGTAATGAAATATTTAACCATTAAAATTGGTTTATTACGAATAAGTCTACATGACAGACATAAGACAAGGAAAATGTATCACATTTAGTTGTATTTTCACTACAATACACAGCTTTCAGTTCATCAAATACCCTATAAACAGTACATATACTGTGTTAATTGACATGAACTAACAATAAAAAGCTCTCACTACTGTTGTGTCAAAATTCAAAGAATTCTGTTTTGGTTGTTGTAGGGTCATTTCAGTGGTTTTGTTTTGGTATCGGACTGATTTGTGTTGTGTTTTGTGCTGTGTAGACTCCTCAGGAGGACTACGTGGAGGCAGCAGTGAAGCAGGCCCTGCAGATCCACCTCAGTGGGTTGATAGGAGACATCCTCATCTTTATGCCCGGGCAGGAGGACATTGAGGTGAGGGACATCATGGCTACTATTATCACTCAAATGGTTGTTGCATATTCATTTTGGCATAAAGGACTGTGATCTGAATTTCATTTACGAAAGGTGCTGTATAAGTAAAGTAGTAGCTTTTGCTCTCAAGAGTAACCTGTCAATCGCTGGCCACTTCCTGTCTATAGTTTATCTATGTATATTTTACATATATTTTTTTTCAGTTGACAAGGAACAGGAGGTTCTTTCCATTTCGTGTTCCCAACTGAAGTAATATGTGATCCTTGTCCTTGCAGGTGACGTCGGATCAGATCGTGGAGCGGTTGGAGGACTTGGAGAACGCTCCTCCTCTGGCCGTGCTGCCCATCTACTCCCAGCTGCCCTCTGACCTCCAGGCCAAGATCTTCCAGAAGGTTTGTATCTGCAACTGCCCATAGTGTTGCATGCATTTCTACACTTTACATCTATGAGTCCTTATAACAAACTCAAGTGAGAAAACAAAGCTGACTGCCTTTAATTTATGCTCTGCTAGGCTCCAGATGGAGTGAGGAAATGCATTGTCGCTACAAACATCGCCGAGACCTCCCTCACTGTGGATGGAATCATGTTTGTCGTGGATGCAGGATACTGCAAACTTAAGGTATTCCACAAAACCTCAGTCACATTATACTGCAGTTCTTGAAAAGTCCTTTCCCTGTGTGCAAGTTTAAACTAATCTGACATTGAATTCACTTCTTTTTTCTGTCAACAGGTTTTCAATCCTCGCATTGGAATGGATGCTCTACAGGTTTATCCCATCAGCCAGGCCAACGCCAACCAGCGTTCTGGCAGAGCAGGACGTACAGGACCAGGACAGTGTTACAGGTAATGGCCCTTGTCTTCTCTCTGCATACGCATGTAGTTCATGAACACATGCACACAGCCAACAATCAGTGTCGAGCTGGAATTGGTGCATAGTTAAAAGTTTTGCCATATTCCGGTTCCTGCAAGGCGACTCCTGAACTTGGCTTTTAGCTGACAATACAAAGGGTCTCCTGATACTACAAAAGGGAGGATAGTTACATTGTGTCATTCTTTTTACAGTCTCCTGAGAGCAGGAACATATATTATTTACCCGCTATCTTAGTCTGCATTAGGGCTGCAACTAACGTTTAATTTCATTATTTATTTGTCCATTAATCTGTTGATTATTTTCTGGATTAATCGATTAATGGTTTGGTCTATAAAATGTCAGAAAATGGTGAAAAAATGTTGATCAGTGTTTCCCAAAGCCCAAGATGACGTCCTCAAATGTCTTGTTTTGTCCACAACTCAAAGATATTCAGTTTCCCGTCATAGAGTAAAGAAACCAGAAAATATTAGAAGAATAAAGAAGCTAGAATTAAAGAATTTTGACATTTGAAAAAAATACTCAAACCGATTAATTGATTATCAAAATAGTTAGCGATTTAATTTTAATAGCTGACAACTAATCGATTAATTATTGCAGCTCTAGTTCACGTTCAGAGACAGACTACCTAAATATGATTTTTTTCTTTTCCATCATGTTTTTTCCTGTTTCCCTGAGAATATAGCAACATTTTAGCATAACCGTTGTTAAAGTATGTTTTCACCCTTCAGTCGTTTGAGATCAGTGGCATCCTCAGATGATTTTCTCAGGGCTCTGCATGTGTGACATGACCGTGCTTTCAAGACGGTCAGTGGCAGGAAGAGGGCTAGAACTCTAATCTACAGAGGATTTCATGCAGTTTAACTCTGTTTATGACACAAAAGACTCCTTCACTTGACCTCTCCCTCCTTTACCATATTTATTTAAGTAAAGATTGAGTGACAGAGACACACACAGGGTGATGCAGTTTGCATTGCTAATGATTTAGGATGCTTATGAAACCTCACATATTCCTGGATTAGTCCTGCCCACCTGCTCTTACACACAAGCTCACACAAATCTATGAAGAATCAGTTTTGGAGGAGCTTTACACTGAGTACAGTCAAGGTGTTAGAGTAGCTGTGGATGTGTTGGAGAGCAGAGAGAGTGAGTCACGCTGGTTTGCTCCGCTTGCGTGGAGAATCCTCCACTCAAAGACCCTTTTAGCTGTGACTGCAGGCACTCACTCACAAGCTCAAAACCTCCATATACATTCAAATCATTCTGTGATTATAAGCGCCTAGTTCAGACCAAGGTTATACTAGTTTTGAATTTTCAATATTTTTTTATTTTATTTGTTTCAGCTTTTTGATTTCATTTTAGTTCAGTTTTAGTTTTCAGAGTGTGTTTGCTAGTTTTAGTTTAGTTTTAGTTTTTCAGAAAGGTTTAGTTTCAGTTTTTATATATATTAGGTTTGCAGTAGTTTTAGTTTAGTTTTTGTTAGGTCCAGCTATAATGTCTCAGGCGTATGTAGTTACATATACATACAAATTGATGGTTGGAGAACTGTGTAGGAACAGCCATAATGTTTAATGTTTAATCTTTGCGCTACTTTAGTGTCCGATGTGAAGCAATTGCAGCATAGCGCCGTCTCCTAGAATGTCGAGTCAGTTCAGTTTCTGTGGTTCAAAGGTCACGAGAGTTGACGGAAATTCACGCTGTCTCCTTTTTTTGGCAAAAAAAACAAACTGAAACTGTAATTAATTTAGTTTTTTTTTTTTTTTTAAATGATATGATATAGTTATTTAGTTTCAGTTTACTAACAATATTTTAATTCACTGCTTATTTTCCTTTAAGTTTCAGTTTTAGTTTACTATAATAACCCTACTTTAGACATCGGTAATTGTTGCAAGATCTTTAAGTCAGGTCCTTTAATTTAACTCAGGCTCTGGATGTTTCCCTTAATACATTGTAGCTTCCTGACGTTTCCTCTGCAGCTGATCCCCAAAAAAAGAATCAAAACTAAAAAAGAATCTTTTTTTCTTGTTTAGAAAAATCTGATGGTAGTATAACATCATTGTTGGTGACTCAAATTCAACCCTCACTGTGTCTGTCTCTGTCTCTGTCCACGTCTGTCTCCGTGCCCTCCTCTCTGTCCAGGCTCTACACTCAGAGCGCCTATAAGAATGAGATGCTGACTACCACCATACCAGAGATCCAGAGGACCAACCTGGCCAACGTAGTCCTGCTGTTGAAGTCTCTGGGTGTTCAGGATTTGCTCCTCTTCCACTTCATGGACCCACCGCCTGAGGACAACATGCTCAACTCCATGTACCAGCTGTGGATCTTGGGAGCTTTGGACAACACAGGTGGGTGGTGAACAGCGGTTGGGCCTATCAGAGGCATCATAATATAATGTTGATTAGATACCTTTTCATTATACACTGGCAGCTATGGGCGTGGTTTAGGTGTGTGTGTGTGTGTGACGACACTGAGTGGTGACTGTTTGTTCTAAACAACAATGGCAGAGGTTAGCGTAGATGCTGCAGTAGCATCAGTTTCATCAGAACTAGAGAGTTTTTCTTCATTGAAAGAAGAGCAAAGAACGACACTGCAGGCGTTTCTTGATGGAAAAGACAAGTTTGCTCTCCTCCTGACAGGCTTTGGTAAGAGTTTTATTGACAGATAGTTCATCCAATCACCTTCCGTGCCTGCCCTTTCCAATGACGGCGTCATGGCGGGTCAGGTTAACATAATGCCCCCTTGAGCGGGAAAACTGTTAATAAAATCCAGTAAATGGCAAAGCTGTCCCTTTCATTACTTTATATTCATTTAATAAATATGCAAATGTCAATTTGATGGTAATTTGCATGATAAATGAAGAGAAAGAAATGAGTAATAGTAATCATCCGCTTATTGTGATGAATTTAACTTGGACAACCATGATCAAACGTGAGGTTTCCACTGTATTTTCATTATTCTACTGATTGTTTTCCCAATCGATTAATTGTTTGGCTTGTGAAATATCGGCAAATTGTGAAATATGTTCATCGAAAGTTTCCAAAACTCAAGGTGTTATCTTCAAATGTCTTTTTTTGTCTGTCCAAAATTCCAAAACCCAAAGAATTCAATTTTACTGTCAAAGCAAAAAAAGAAAACAAGCAAATATTCACATTTGAGAAACCGGAACCGCAGAAGTTTGGCCATTTTTTGCCAAAAAAAGTTAAAACATGCAGATAATTTTGTCTATTGACTAATTTATTAGTCAATTAATTGTTGCAGAGCTAATTCAAACAAAAAGATTAATACTTGTCCACCATGCAAAGTATTCTAATTATATTATATGTTATATCAGTTTTCTTTCCCTGCCTCTAGTCATAGGCCTTACAAGGCTTAGACCAGTCTTCTATACTGAGGGGCCAAACAACATAAATCATCCTCCTGTTTAGATGAAGATGAAGCTGTGACAGAAAATATCGTGTATTTCAGGGTCGTATTTCCCCCTCAGCGCTGCTTTGAGCTCCCACATAGCGAAGCTGACACCACAAACACAGGCAGGAGACTAGCTGTTTAAAGGATGCCGCAGTGATGATGCAGACACAGCAAACAGGCCTTGAGGAGGTAGTTGTGAAGTTTAGCCAGTGGAGTAATTGCCTAGTAACTGATCCTGTGTTTGATTTGACTGGTCGGGTCTCATTTCTGTCTCATCCTTAGCCAGATTCCAGGGGATTTAGGGATTTGGGGATGAGGGGGGACTTTTGATGATTCCCTGTATGGTGTGTTAACAGCAGATTATCTCTGATTAAGGCTTACCTGCCCCAAACTGGCTGCTCTGCTTCTCTGCTTTTCCTCCTCATAAGCTTCTTAGACTCTGTCGTCTAATCATTTAAATCAGAACTGGCAAAGTTTTTGATCTCACTCTCATTTTTTTTTTCTTAACTGTCAGCAGTTCATCCTCTCTCACGGTGAGAGACAAATAAGTGTGACATTATGCTGGCTTCTCCCTCACGCCAGCAGGCTTTTGACGGAAAAGGAGCTTATTACTCGTCTTGTGCTTGTTCCTCCTCAATTCTTTACGTCGCTTGTGCTTTTTATAATCTTCACGACTAACCTCGTAATTGTGTTCTGTTTTGTCCCTTCAGGTGCTTTGACACCGACGGGGCGTCTGATGGTGGAGTTTCCCCTCGACCCCGCCCTCTCCAAGATGCTGATTGTGTCCTGCGACATGGGCTGCAGTGCTGACATCCTCATCATCGTCTCCATGCTGTCTGTGCCGGCCATCTTCTACAGACCTAAGGTACGTCCCATTTGATACAGTTGCTATATAACTGAAACACGTACTGTTTAATCAGTTGTCGGTGTGAAATAGATAGAAGGCTGCCAACCCCATTGTCATATTTCCATCCATTTGTCATTTTACAACACAGGGCTGCACAATGAAATGTAAGTTGTAGCCCCGTTATGCTACATTATACATACTATTAATGTATTTTGTTGTGTTAAAGTGGCTACAATCCATATTTTTTATATCAACAATGGGTCACATGACCCCTTGTGTGTGAAAGGGGTCACTCAAAGTGATGAACCTACAGAGAATTATTCCCTGAATCTGCAGCTCCTCTCAGCTCTATGGAACGTTTTAGTGTTTCCAGCTGATTGTTGTGGTTTTCCAGCCCGCATATTTACTGTTCTAGTTCACTCTCATAGTGTTGTTTTTGGTGGTGGCAGGCTAAAAAAAGCGAAGAAACCCACTGTACACTACTGTCCAGCACCAAATGGCAGACAGACGGTCCGAGACTAGCTGGTGAACATAGTGGAGCATTTAGCATCTAAAGAGGCAAATATCTCCCTCAAGAAATAGTGGAGACTAGGGCCGGGTGATACGGCCAAAATCTTCCATCCCGATACAGATAATTTCATATCTTGATGACTTTATTTATCCCGATATAGAATGTTTTCTGGTAATTCAATAAATAAATAGTCTAAATCAAATAACCACATGGTAAAGCCTATTTATATATACATGTATACATACATATTTCATACTTCTGTGTGAATTAAATACTTGACAAATGAAAAGTACTGAGTATTTTTTCATTTTATTAAGAACGTTAGTGCAAATTGAACATAACAGTTTCAAGTGAAATTATAGAGGAAAAAAATAAATCTTACAAGCTCTTTTTGTTTTGGTTGGGCTGAGTCTGAGAAAGTTTCCGCTTGCTGTGCCCTCTCGAGGCAAAAGAGGTGTTTGCTCCAGCTCCGCTCTGCTCAGGCTCCCACATGCAAGGAACATAAAGCGTCATCCAAAATGATGTAAATATTGCCATAACGCAGTTTGGCTGCTGGTTTTGCGACATCACGATAGAAACAATATAGACAAAAATATAACCAATAGATATATATTGTTTGACTACATATAATGTCATATCACCCAGCCCCTAGTGGAGACCAAAAACAGCACTAAAAGGAGAGTAAATAATGTACTTCACCAGGTCGCCAACAACTCAACTCCAAACAAATGCTCTGTAACTGCTGGATGTGGGTATCAAACCTTTTAAGCTGATATGGTAAATTTGTTAGCAAACAGTTTATCTATGTTGTGTTCACAGCTTGTTTTCAGCCGCATGGTCAAAAAATAGTTATTGCATTTTTGAATACTGTATTTGACACTTTTAGATGCATAACATATTTTATTTGTGTAGAACAATATTCCACAATGGAAAAAAACAAACATTAAAATGATTATTATTATTATTATTATATTATTATAAAATGGAAATAAAAATAAAAATCCCAGTGATGTATGGAAAACTCGATCTGTGTGTGTCTCTGCAGGGTCGTGAGGAGGAGAGTGACCAGGTGAGGGAGAAGTTCTCAGTCCCAGAGAGCGACCACCTCACCTACTTAAACGTCTACATGCAGTGGAAGAACAACAATTACTCCAGCATCTGGTGCAACGATCACTTCATCCACACCAAGGCCATGCGCAAGGTCAGACTCCCGCTTCTTCACCTGTTCTCTCTATCTCCCCCCTCTGGCCCCAGATGGAAACCTGTCATTCAGTTTTCACTTGAATTACAGCACACATCAAGTTTAAGTTTTGTATTGTTTTCTTGCTTTTAATTTGGTGTTTGAATATGTGTAGTATTGGAGTCAGGTCATTTGAGGCCTATTCAGTATCCTGCTGTGTTATTTTAAATGTGGTGGTTAGTCTAATACTCTAAGAAATTCTCATCTGACATTAGCGATGTTTTTTCCCAGCAAACGATTGATTGCAAGCCAACAGGTTTGACGTGTTTTCTACGTGGTTCTACTTCCAATCCGTCTTGTTTTCGTGCAGGTGCGTGAGGTGCGCTCCCAGTTAAAGGACATCATGGTGCAGCAGAGGATGAACCTGATTTCCTGCGGGTCAGACTGGGACATCATCAGAAAGTGCATCTGCGCTGCGTACTTCCACCAGGCTGCTAAGCTCAAGGTACTTCCTGCACTTTCCTCAGTTAATATGTTACGCCTAGTGCCAACTGGTTGTGGCAGATTTATAGCAGCATAATTACAGAGTGGTGAAATATCCCTTCTGGCCTCACATTAATACAGCGCTAAATTCTGAAAGGGAATTTGAAATCATGACTGTATAATCAAGGTTCTCCGTTTGACTTATGAGTAGCCGGCTAACCCGAGCAATCGTAGCAGTGTTGGATATACTTCAAATTTATTTTCCTGCTGTCTAAGCCCAGGTGGAGAAGCAAATTAGCCCACGTGACCTGCTTCGCTCTGACCTTAAAGTGCTCCCATAGATGCAGGCACAAACACACCCACACAGTTAAACTTGCAGCACACTACACACAGGGTCCCATTTTTATATCCAGAAATTCTGAGTCGCACATTTAATTTGTTATTTATGTCTGTGTTTGCTCCCAGGGCATTGGTGAATATGTGAACGTGAGGACAGGCATGCCTTGTCACCTCCATCCTACCAGCTCCCTGTTTGGTATGGGCTACACTCCCGACTATATCATCTACCACGAGCTTGTCATGACCACCAAGGTAAAAAAAAAAAGTCTGCCGGCTGCAGAGCTCGCCAGCATTAAAACAATTAATGATATATGTGTTGTTGATGTTTAACTTTGCGCTTTGTGTTGTAGGAGTACATGCAGTGTGTGACTGCAGTGGATGGAGAGTGGCTGGCAGAACTTGGGCCAATGTTTTACAGCATCAAACATGCAGGAAAAAGCAGAACGGTAAGGCATGGTACTTTGCTTCATTCATAACGGAACCAAAAGCATGTAGACAGGAATGTCCACCACGTCTGTGTGCTTTGGGTCCGGGGCTGATTTCACAATTCGGCCCCTAAGACCAGCAGTGAACGTGAGCAGCACCTTGCTGAACTGCTGCGTCTCTCACGTGTGTGGTTTCCATACTGGCAGCGTTTCTGCTGCTGTGCTGCTACTGCTAGCTTTTTTCTTTCTACATAGGGTTGCCTTTCATAATGGACATTTCATTATAAATGTCATTTACGTTATTTTAGACAGAAACAGGTTAAGAAGCGTGTGCTCATTTGTAATAATCCACATTTAAAGGCGGTACTCTATTAATTTATGGAGCCATGCAAGTCTCTGCATTTTCCCAACACTGTCCTCCAAATATTTCAAAATAAAAGCCTTGTGTTAACAAATGAAGGAGTTCTGTCTACAGAAAAAAATGCTAGAGGGCATTTATTTTGAAACAGGAAGTGATGAGTTAAAAATATATATGAACTTTTTATGTCCATGATGTTTTCTACAGATATAGACACCAAAACTGTAGTAATGTTGCTTGTATGAAGTCAATATATTGTCAAAAGATCATTTTCACTGTCTATCTTTGCTGTGAACCGTACGCAGCACGGCGAAATAAAAAGCAAGAGGTTCCGCGACGCACACACGCTGCTCACGTTCCCAGTGTGTCCCGGCTATTAGAATGAATAAATGGCTACTTGCAACCTCTTGTCACTGGTTGCATATGTCCACTGGTTGTGGCCAGTTCAACTAAAAAGTGGTATTTTTTTCCTGTATACTTTGCTCATCTGTTTGTGTTGCTCTTCCAGGAGAACCGTCGCCGGGCCAAGGAGGAGCTCACCAACATGGAGGAGGAGATGTCCATGGCTGAGGAGCAGCTGCGAGCGCGTCGAGATGAGCAGGAGAAGAAGAGCAACACTGGCACTGTTAAGTAAGTCGACGACCGTCTCTTTTCCTCTCGCCGCCTCATCACACACGGGTCCTCATCTAACAATAGTTCCCCATGGCCCTCATTTTCCATACACAGTCACGATAGAAACATTTAATTTACCTACTTCGCTGCCAATCCATATCTTCACCCTTCCCTCCTCCTCCCCCTCTCCCACTCTCTCTACTCCACCTCTCTCACTCTTCATGATGAGCTTTTCTCACCTCTGGTCCCTCCAGACGAGACAAAAAGAAATAATATTGACTCCTGGCTGACCCCCATTACTGCAGCAATTTAAATTGTGCCATAGCGGAGCAGAGAAAGGAGGGGAACGTTCAATTTCAAATTAGACCAAAAAATTAATTTCACACCCATCCGTGAGCTTTACGGAGAGAAATAAGGTTATAAAGAGAGATTTAAAAAAAAAAAAAAAAACTTTTGTTAATTAATCAGCCGGTTTATCTGTCTGAGTTTGCGTGACCACGTCTTTAACAGATCTGTTGAAAATAATCACACTGGAGGTATAGGATTAAGAATTAGATTTAAGCGGAGGAAGCTGGATGTGTGATAATGAATGTCGTCGGCTCTCCTGGGCTCTTTGGCTGCCTTTGTCCTCCGGCAGGCCTCACAAGTGTCTCCTCTATGAGTTCAGTGTGACCAAGATGAAATATTTCTTCGAGTACGCCTTTTCATGTGCCGGCTGCTTATCACCTGTCTCCCTGCTCACCAGCACAGATCAGTGGTGTGAATTAGTAAATGGCCCAGTCTTGTTTTGTGTTTAAAAGTGGAAGTGTGAGTGTTTTTTTGGAACCACATCAGTGGCAAGAGCTAGAAGTGTGGGCCCATTATGAAGCACTCAAAGGACAATACAACAAGTTTTAGCATCCTATGTACAATCATGTATAGTTGGGGCTGGGTATCAAACCTCAAACCTGCTTTTTTTTGGTACTGACTAAAACATGTATGTAGGGCCTAACGTTGAAAGTTGTCAAGTAGATAAGTAGAGAACTGACAAACGTTCTTTGGTTGCAGCTTCTCAGTTGTGAGGATTTGCTACTTTTCTTTGTCATACATGACTGTGAATTGAATATCTTTTAGAGATGCACCGATCGATCGGACGGCGATCAAACCGGCCGGTTGTCAGCTGATCAGGCATCACCGAAGACTGGCCGATCAGTCTCTTGAATTAAATCTTTTTTGCTGGTCATATTTACACATATGTCACATGTATTACTTCAGACGTGCTCTGTCCACACTGAATCCGTTAAATATGCACTTCTGTTACATCATGTAAACAAACCTCGTACCCATCAGCTGTGTGCTCTCGAAATCAGACTGGAGACATAACCACTTAAAAGAGGGTGAGTCAGCTACTTACTATCTTCCTAGGTTTGTACTTTTAAAACAGAAAATAACATTTTGTATTGTGATATTTACTGGAAATTACATACAATATAGCCAACTGCAAGTAGGTTGTTAGTAGCGAGTTTCATCTCCCTGGCGATCTCCCTCCAGCCAGCTATGTAACGTCACAGCCGCCCACACAGACGTCGGATGTCGTTAGTGCGGAAGTTTTGATGTAAATGATAAATTAGGTGTGTTATTGTATGGATATGTTGTACCTGTTTTCTTCTGAAACATGTTAGATTAAGTGGGAAATACTGCAATTTATTTTCAGTTGGATTTTATTTGTCCAGTATTTATGTCCAGTAGTTATTTAATAGTCAATGTTTCGTTATGAAGGTACAATTGAATTCCAATTTTCCAAGAAAGAAAAGTTACAAAAATGTTTGTTTGCTGTCAATTATAGTTCTTAGAAAAAAAAAATTGGAATAAGCAAAAATCGGAATCAGAAATCGTAATAGGCAAGAAAATTGCTATCGGTTGCATCTCTAATATCCTTGTTGTTTTTGGACAGTTGGTTGGAAAAAAAACATGACATTTTAAGACATCACTTTGAGGTTTAGGAAAGTGTGATGGGCCTTATTCATTCACTATTTCTTTACATTTTATAGACCAAACAATTAGTTGATTAATCGAGAAAAGAATCTGCAGATTAGTTGAAAAAAGAAAAAAGTGTTAGTTGCAGCCCCATACTGTCAAGTATTGAAAGTTGACATCGGATGCTTCGTCAGATTTGTAGTATTCTTTGCTTATTCTGTGTTTAGACAGCTGTTTAACTTGAAAATCTCTTGTTTTCCTCAATAGAAGAGGATATTAAACATATCAGACTTGAGTATTGAATCAGCAAAACCAAACAACTATACCCAGGCCTATGTGTGCTTCACATTTTTGACTGTAGGCTGTACAGGTTTAGATTTATGGATATATTTTTTTAAGGAAATAAAATCACAGGTTTCTGTTCATTTCTGAGTTGAACATCAACTAGAAGACTTCCAGAAGTTGCTTGAGTTGTGTAATCCATCATAGTGTGTGTAATGTTCCTTCATTTTTGTCAAAGTTACAGTACTGTTGTGTGGTAATGCAGTTTAGGTACAGATTCTCTTTATGCTGCTGCTAAATGGCCATCTCTGTATGTCTGCAGACTTTCACATTGGTAGACTTTTATATATAAATCTCTCCGTGGGCTGGTTCCTTTTTTTTTATCTGTGTACATACATGTGTAAAAACCAGAATCAATATAGTCTGCACTCTCACAGTATTCTACAGATGTTGGTCCCCGAGGTTAGAACAGACCTCGGCAAAAAAGCTTTTAAATACGCCGCTGCTCCTTCTTCCTGGAAAAATGTACGGAAGGACCTGAAATTGTTAGAGCTGGTTACTGTGGGGGATCTTAAGTCCATTTTAAAGGATTGAGAAAATTGCACTCTTGGTCAACGTGATTACTCTTAAATCTTTCACTAAAATTGTTCAAATTTGACCTGTTGTATGTGTCATAACTGTATGACACATTAACTGGATATTGTGCCTATTCACTTGTAGTGTGTGACAGTTTTGTCTGCTTTTAGTCTCTGTGTTTAATGTTGTAACTATGTTCATGCTGCCCTCTTGGCCAGGTCAGATTTTAATCTCAATGAGACTGGCTAAAGATGCTCAATGCGAAATTCAAAGCATTTCTATTACATATCAATGTAACCACCAATGGTTACCAATTGCGCTAACAGTGGAAACAATAGCAACAGCGCTGACAGAGCTAACAGTCAACCGTGACGACGGCGTTATCAGCCGCCGTATGAGCACATTGCAGAGTGGCGGCCATGAACTAGCCATTGGGGCACGCTCACATACACTAAGATGCACCTATGGCCCGGCCATGTAAACACACACACACACGTAGGGAGAGCGACTTCATTCTCTGTTCAGGTAGACATTACCTCTCTATATCTTTACATAGCTAATAGTTGTTTGCGGCAAGTTTTGAGATTTTGAGATTTTCTTGTTGTACAGAAATGAATGAAAGCTTTGGGGATCCCTAGAACATTCTGTCTAAAACACAGCAGCATGATCGGCTATTTGGTTTGCTGTAATGTAAAATACACAGAATCTGTAGTCTACAACACGCAAAAACTGTGTGCATTGTCCAATGTCCACCTATTTGTACATACAATATACTGTCTGCGCTTGTGTGCATTGCCGTTATAAAACTACTCGCAGTTTGTGTATTGAGGGAAGCGCAACAATTTCTCCTGAAGTGAACAGGGAGACAGAGAATGGGACACAGTGACAGAAGGGGGTTATGGCCTGATGGTTGTAATTGCTGCAGGTGTGTGTGAGTGTGTGTGTGTGTGCGTAAGAGAGGAAGGGAGAGAGATGAGGGAAGTGTGGGCAGTGTCAGGGTGTCACGCTGCTGTAATTAAAGATGATAGATTGTGCTGTCAGAGGCGTCAGGAGCGCTACGTCCCAACACTCTTCACAGAGACACCAGCTTGCCTTTTCACTCTCCTGCAGTCCTGCTGCTTTCATGTTCACATTCAGGCCAGTCTTCTCCTCACCTTCAGCCTCCTTTAACCTCAGCTGCTTACCTAATGTGAGAGACATTTAGCATTGGACTAAGCAGAGCAATATAAGAACGAGGCTGAATAGTATGTCACGGCGAATAAAACTTGTCTTCCCCGCTGACTTTTTCCTCTGATTCAGGGCTGTGAAAATCTGCACACCAGGAAGAAAAGACGAGGCCCCGATGACGCCCAGACGCACCCCTGCCCGCTTCGGACTGTAGAACCAACCAACCAACCATCTCGACTCATTATCATCCAGACCTGGACCACACCAGCACAAGCAAACAAAGTGTAACTTCCAGCTGCCATTTGTCCCTCCCAGCACAGCCAGAATCAACTGCAGTTCATGTACCGACCACTAGAGTGAGAACTTGTATAAGGCACAAGACTCTAAGATGAGCCAGGTTCATCAAACATGCCTCCCTCCACCTCTATCAGCCAATAGCGGTTTCCATGATAAAATTTTAAGGAATAAAGGACTGTTTTTTTTGTATATTTCGTATTTATATGTTGACATTACTGAAAAGTGTTTTTACAGATGTCTCTATACAGTAATGATTTTACCTGAGCTAGAAACATTTAATTTTCTATGTTCTGTTGCATTTTTTCTCCACCCCTGAGTGTATTATCAGAAGAAAACTGATAAATAGTGATCTAATTTCAATGTTGCTTGTCTTTGTGTCCTTGTATTTGCTAGTTCTTGTACTGTCGTGGCTTGAACAGCGTGTGTGCCACCATGAAGTGCTCCTCTACAGGGCTGAAGCACTATTCAAACTGTACTTGTGGCATGAGTGTCTTCAGACTCTCAGAGTTGTATTGTAATGCCCCCAAATATACACACACACAACACACTCATGCAGGCTTAGGCAATTGTCCTTTTTTCTACGTTCTCTTAACCTTGTTCCCCGGATGTAATGTACCACAGCTTTGCTTCATACAAGACATTATCACGCTGGATTAAACATATCAACTGTTTTATTTTCATGGTCCTTGTGTTCAAAATAGCACACCGGTTCCTTTGTGCTTTTCCTCTAAACAAATGTTTGCAAATGTGTCTTTTAAATGGGTAAGGCTGTTTGTTGATGTACGCCCTCTTCTGCCCTCTCAGCTGATCAGAATATCATGCAGCTTCAGATAGACTGGTCTATCTGTAACAAAACAGTTTAGCGAGGGCCATGTTTGGATAGTGACAGTGGTTCTGTTTTGTCTTTTTTTTTTTTTTTTTTTACATGGATCTGAGACGGCAGAAGGACTGCTAATGGATTTTTTTTTTTCTCTCGACATCTTTTGTAAATTAAAAAAAAAATAAATGTTAGCTATTTTTTTAATCCAAGGTGATTTCATTTGATATTGTAGTCATTAATGTCACATTATGTGTCTTTGTGCACTGCAAGTGCCTAATATAATTATGTCATTTAGATGCACATTTCTAAGTTAGTTTTGCGGTGGAATGAGTGATGACTCAATAAGTGAAAATGATGCAAATTAGTTAAGGCTATAAATTCTCTATATGTGACATGGGTCTCCCTATAAAAACAGTTCTCAGCTGTGCACATAAAGTATGTGTACAAGCCAATTGTTTCCTACAACAAATGATTATTTTCATTATCAATTAATCTGCTGATTACTTCTGGATTAATAGTTTTTTCCACATCATTTCAGAAACTAGTGAAATGGCTATTGTAATTTCTTAGATCCCTAGGGGACGTCTTCAAATTAGGGCTGCAACTAATGAACCTTTTTAGTATTGATTAATCGTTTATCAATCTTTAAAAACGCCCAAGGTAACATCTTAAACTTGCTTGTTTTGATCGCCCAACAGCTCCAAATCTTCACAATTAAGAAGCTGAAACCACAAAATGTTCGACATTTTTGCTTAAACAATGACTTAAATAATAATAATAATAGTTGCAGATTAATTTTGATTCATTAATTCAGCTCTACTTCAAACTGCTCTTTTTATTCAATCACTTAAACAATTAATGGAATATCAAAATAGTAACTAATTAATTTCCTGTTGATTGACTAATCAAATGAATCTACTTCAAATTGCTATTTTTGTTCAACCAACAATCCAAATCCGAAGATATTATTTTACTATCATATGACAAAGAAAAGCAGCAAATCCTCACATTTTAGAAGCTGCACCATGTTTGGCATTTTTTTCTTGACTGAAACAATTAACTGATTAACTATTATAGTAATAGTTAATTACTTTTCTGTCAATCAGCTACGAAACTTGCACATCCCCATTCGGATAGATGATGAAGATACTGAACTTTTGATTGGGAAAGGACTTCATACTATCCAAACTGTCGAGCAGGTGATGAACTTTTTCTTACAACTAACTTGAGGTCAGTGAGGTCATGGGCATTTTGTAGCACACATGTTAACATGTAAAATAAATATGGAGCAACCCAAACACAGCAAAGTCCTGTGAGCTACATAACTGGAATGGTCTTAATGAAATTCCCATGGAATGGTTGTTTTCATTGTCAGCTTCACAATTGCGAGCTGAGGCGAGTGAAACTGATCAGAGAGAAACAAAAAGCCCGGGTCTGTCCCTCCCTCACTGAGACGCTCGCACCCACAGATGTCACACATCTACATGAGTGATCCCTGGGCTTTGAAACCCCTCAGCTGTAAAGACGTTGATATGCGTTAGATGAAGAGCCAGGCTATATGTGGGTGGATCTTGTGTTTGGCTTTATTGAAGCTGTATGTAAATCTTCAGGTCACAAGACTGTTGAACAAAAGCCTGGATGGTGTTCCAGTGTCTTCATCACGGTTAGGTTGACATTTCTTGATGTCTCTTAGCTGAAACCGCTATAGCTGGCATCAATTTGGAGGGAAAAGACAGAAAAGACGCTGGCCTGCTAGTGATTTCTTCAAATGTATAGTGCGCAACAACTAGCGGTGTTTTTTTCTCTTAGCTGAATCCCTCTGCGGCTCTCCTTTCTTGTTGGTCAATGATAGTCTGTCTCACTGTAACCCTCATGCAAATAAGCATGATTATGAGCGTTCCCTCGACCCCCTCAATTCTCTAAGTCATCCTGATTGAGTGTGGCAGGCGGAGGAGGGGATGGATATAATGGACTCCACCAACTTTAATGAGACAAATCTCAGCTATGGGCTGACATTTTGAAATAGTCCTTGTGAATGACAGTGTCAGCAGTCACCTTTACCAAAAGCTTTCCAGGGATGGTCCCTGTAATGATGGAGGGAATTAAAATGGCCTCCAAGGCGGTGGAGATGGGGAGCCGCGGGATTAGGGTGCAAAGCCACGCCTCTTAAATGGGCTCTTCTGCCACACCCCAAATAAAGCACAGCTCTCCTCCGACGCCTACGTATATCGTCACCCTGAGATTTGATGGGGGGATTAGGGTGAATGTTCGTTGTTGACCACTGTGAGATTTGTTGAGATGAGCTGTCCCTCACATTAACTGCCCCGCCCTCGCCTTCCTCTCATATTCTTCCCCCCCTTGTTGTGTGTCTGGTGGCAGACAGGGACAAGCTCTGCTGTCATTACAAACTTAATAAGAGCAGAAGTGAGATTGATGAGAAAAACAGAGGCATCAACTGCTCTTTTAATTAACTCTTGTCCCATAATGGTGCCAGGACGGAGGCACTGAGCAAAGAATGAGACATTTTCTTTCTCTTTCCACCCCTTTCTGTTTTGTTGCCTCGCTCACCCCCGATAATGAACAGCCTTCTGGGACCCAATTACATCCAAGGCTGCATTAGGAGCACAGCAGGCCCAGTGGAAACTTCAGCTGAGTTTCCCCTCATCTCCCCCCCCTCTTCTCCACTCCCTGTTACCCTGCTGGAGATGGCCTTCACTTGATTGAATTTTGAATGTTACACCCTGACACACACGCACACACACGCACGCACACATACACGCACACACACACACACACACACACACACACACAACGCCGTCTTCTGTAGTCCCTTACCTTCACCAGTTCTGAACCCACATGTGGTTTATGATGGAGGCAGGAGGCAATGTATGCTTGTTGTTGGCTGTCCTTCACTTGATAACTGCTTGCACTGATAGAGTGGCTTTGTATACAATGTGTAATGGCTGGCATGAATTGGTGCATCAAAGCCTGTTTGTGCGCCGTGTCCCTGCAGCATGTACCGCATATTCTTTGTGAGGAGTTATGAAAGGAGATTAGAATCAGTTAATTGGGGTGTTTTAAACTGAATAAACACTGGAAATCTATTCAAGTCAGTAAAGGAGATTATACTGAGTCAATCAACAATAATTGTTTTGTTTTTTTAATCAAAGGAAAACTCATTCATTAACATTTTAGGATGGGAAAAACATTTGTAATATAACTTTCTTGTAACAGGAGAGACTTTAGAGACCAGGTCCAAAGCACACTGGAACACACGGATTTAAGGCTATCAACTTTATTAAAGACTAAAAGAACAACAAATGCGTTTTCATCAGAGTCAAACAGAAATGATGATGACGTTCTCTTAAATAGCATCCCTAATAGACTACAAAAAATGGGGAAAGAACAATAAACTGCATGTAGGCAGGGTTAACAATCATACATAATAATAAAATGAGAGAAGTAAATATATAAATAGCTATTTGTGACTTTTCATCAGTGACCACGTCCATATAGATGTATTAAATCTTTTTAGTAAGAATAATAAATAACATGTATCACAGCGATATAGGTAAATTCATCCAACATCCAAATATCATAAACATAAAAATATCTTAAATACCACTCCCTAATGAGAAGCTCCAGCCTAAAATGGGAGAGTGGGCTACATTCAGATTATCAATTGATAAAAAAGACACATATAACTTTCTTATTAAAACGCAAAAACATACATTTCTTTTTGCTGTGAAAAATTCAGTTTGACAAGGACACATGCCACCACTTTAAATTACATCTAATGCCAATAACAATTCACAACCAGCACAACTTAATCCAAAGTCTAAATAGCAGTGGTCATTTAAAACACTTGTTTTAATGTCTATAGTCTTCAGCCATGCTAGTGGCTCAATAAGGCTGTACGTTTGCACAGTGGTGCTTTGAGGTAAATGCTAATATCAGCATGCTAACATGCGGATGCTTAGCAGGTATAATGTTTACCATGTTCATCATCTTACTTCTGCATGTTACAATGGTAACATTTTAATGTGCAATAGACACAAAGTACATCTTATGCTGATGGGAAATTCATTAGTTTTGCAGGTATTTGGTCATAAACCAAAGTGTTGGACCAATTATGTCTAGGCATCACCAAAGATATCACAATGCATCCTCTGAATGTTTGTACAAAATATAATGGTAATCAATTCTATAGTCGAGATAATTCAGTAAAACCCAACCTCACGGTGGCGCTAGTAGAGGAAAAGTCAGGGGATCACCAAAGTCGGTAGGATTCATCCTCTGGGAACCATAAATGTATGTGCTAAATTTCATGGTAATCCATCCAAGATATTTTACTCTGGACCAAGCCAAATTGCCATCTCTACAGTCACATCATTAGCATGGCTAAAAAAATCCCCCCAAATATCAACACTACAGGCATATCAGGCATCTTAGAAAAACTAATTATTATTATATTGGTCACCATTTTTTATGGTATGAGCATTCACAGTTTACTAGAGCCTGGGAGGCCTTTGTGGGATATGTACAGTATGTGATGGCTGAATGTCTTTTAAGATGGGGACTGCCTGTAAATGCAATGCTTGGGGACATCCAAGGCATTAATAACAATTATTGGTGTTCTTTGGTTTCCTCAGACACCTTAAGTGTGGCGTATTGACTGCTATGCTGGAAAGAATGTTGCCTATTGATCCGGCCAAGGCAGAAACCGATGGTGTCCTCTTCCTGTAAGGCTGGAATTAATCCTTTCACGCTGCTGGTGAGTAAATAACTTAGCCTACGTACTATGAGCCACCTCGCTGCTTCTGAAAAGTCAAACGAAACAAGCGATGGGCACGACCAAATGTGCAAAAGAAAAAGAGAAACGACAATAGCTGCTCCAATATTTATCATGTACATCTCCTGAAACAGAACAATGAATACTTTCAATATTGTTTGAATAAATTGGTAAGTTTTTCCAACATTAACTGCCATTTTCATGAACTTTGTTTTTGGTTTATATGAACTCAAATGGAATTTTTACAAAACAAAACAGTTTACTAATGTTAGTAAATGTAAGAAATTTAAGAGTGTTGCAGCATGCGGTAATGTTTTTACTGGTCCATTGTCTTATCCCTAACCAACACTTTGTGTATACTGTACTACCATGCTTGGTCTACCTCCCTGTGGACTGTACGGTTACTAACAGCTCATCCACTATTGCTTAGGGGTCTTATTTTGTTCTAGAAGAAAGACTTTATACTGTCAAACTCAGACATCCCATGTGATTGAAGGCCGATGGGCATGGAACTCTCAGAGCTGCCCTCAAAGCTGCAACAATGCCTGCTTTCACACAGCCAACTTGTGGTGGGTGGAGTGGAAGAACAAAGGCAGACTTGTTAGGGTGTAGATGCCTTTATTATTCTTTTATTTGGCTGCAATTTCTTGTCTATCTGCCCATATTCATTAAGATTTGGCTGCATTGGCTTGTGGAGTCTGTGGCTCTAGGAGTAGTTACTGTATGCGACGCAAAACACATCAAGCACTTTTCTTTTGTAAAAAAATCAATGTACAGAAACTTAATCATAAAAAATAGATTAATAGCTCCTCGTGTATTCAACTTACATGTACTAAAATCTAATGAAATCAAAACACTTTGTGATTCAGGGCATATGAACAGAAAAACATCAGGGTACTAAATTCAATTAAATGAATCCTACAGCAGTTTCCACCTACATAGATAAAGTCTCTAATTATGCAGAAACCTTTTCAATCACAACTGGTTCATGATTTGTTTTTAAGCTTTACTGTACACATTCTGAAAGTATAATTACAGTCACATCTGGCCATCTAAGCACTTATAACAAAAACACATCCAAATTAGACTCCAAACTCAACAAAGACACAAAATAACAAAACTGTACTCTACACTCAAGTACACACAAGTACAGTGTGAGTGTATGGTACTGTGAAATCATTAATGAAAACATGGCGAGATTTAACAAATCTTCTTTTCATGCGTTTAAGTGCTTGTCATTAATAGATAAATGTCCGTCCCTGAGATTGGAAAGTGACGTCCAAATCTGCTCGGGTGCTCTCTCCCGAGCCTGCAGACAACTCTCCAACGCTGCACATGTGGCAACGTCTGTTTGCTCTCTGCTTGACTAATCACAACTCCTCTTGCAGTCAGAGCACAGCTAAAGCACAAGAGACTTCATTTAGACAATACATGCAATAAATTGTATTAAGAATGCTAAAAAGAAGAGGCGTTACAATTCACTTAATGGTTATTTTTGTTATAATTTAATAAGATGATGCCTAGGGTTATGTTTTGTTTGAATTCCCTGGAGGAAGCTTCCCAAAGTTTGACTAAATATTCCTGATGATGTCATCAGGCATCTAATACAGAGGCGAAGTCCCTCCCCTTCCGATGTCCCCCATGGGACCTTATTTTGTAAAAAAAAATATGAACATATGTAGTCAACAGTGAGAGACATATGATGTTTGTCAAATTAAAACATAATTTTGCAAAAAAGTTTGTCGTAGGTTTGTCGTAGTATCATTTAGTTTTGTGTGAATCCGCTCAGTGAACTACATCTCTCGTCTTGCACAATATACGTCACCAACACTAGCTAGCCAGCTATTTTAGCTATGACCACGCACAAATGAAACGTTATCTAACCTGATGTGTTTTATCCAGCAACTCTAGTAAAGTCTTTCTAATTATGTATTTTCACAGTCTTATACTTCACCAGTTTTACAACAAACGGCGACTTTCTTGACTTGCAAAATGATCTTTTAAATTGACAAACATCATATTTGTGATTGATGGTGCAATTAAAACAAGATCAAAAATATATTTGTCTGTCGTCGTTGACTACCGTTCATATTTTATCCGAAATAAGGTCCAATGGTAGTCTACCAGAAGGGGCGGGACTTCGCCTCTCTATAAAAGATGCTATTGAGTTGCATTATGGGAAAAACAGAATCCACTGTTTTTGGAGTTTGACCCATATATAGGGACTAAAAAGCAAGATATCTCGGCCTCTGCTACTTCAATTTTGATCTTTTTTTCCCCCAGATTCCTCCAGTTTTATGGAAGTGTAATACCAAATTGCTGTTGTCCCCTTTAATCAAAAGAATCCAAAGTTCTCAAACGTTAAATGTTGTCAATCAGCAACACAACTTTGGCTAATCAAAACAGTCTAAAATTTAGATTTAAGAATAAGTAAAGAATAAGTAAATACTTTCGCTTCGTTTCTAATACTCTGAGGCATTTCGGACCAAAAAACGTCACCCTTTCAACCAGGTCACTAAGGTGTCAGAAATGACCGACCAGTGCACGGAGCAGGTTTCCAGCAGCTGATGTGTCACCGAGGCCTGGTCGATATATACAGTAGCTGGGGGGAGAAACATCGACTGTCAGCTGGCAAAATCACAAGGGCTAAAATCCTGCTGTAACAATGCTGCCTAAATCCCCAATCAACAATCCCTTGTTATGCTCTTTTCTGTGTCAAAACACTCCCTTATTACGTGATTGATGGCTTTTTTATTTGTAAAACAGGTCTCTAACCAGATGTAAATGCAAATTTGCTCTGCTTATTCCGGCCGAGCTTCCGCAGTGTCCCAATCCCTCTTAAGCTTCTTGTTGACCGCGTCTGCCAGCTTTGTGTACACAATTGGCTCCTCAGCCATTCCAACAGCATCGTTAATGTCCGCCCTTTTGTGCTGCTCAATTCCACCGGAATAAACAGAATCACACGTGCAAAATTATTTTCTAACACAGATAATTAGCCGAAAGAAACAATCCAGAGTATGAATAATAATGTGCCTCGGTAACATTATAACTTTTAAGCATGGGAAAAGGAGGGATTTGAATGCCAAGGGAAATGAGCTTATCAAATAAAGCTTGAAAATGTGCAGTGAATGAAATGAGTCAATCATTTTAACGTGAGATGGGAGCCCTGAGGAGAATAAATAAGCAATCGTCACATCATGCAGGGAGAACAAATGAGCATGGTACACAATTAGGCAGGGTCACATTCTGCCAGAGCTGTGAGCGTGGGATGGGCTAATGAGCTGTGTGAGCGAGAGTGTGTGTTTGTGTGAATGTGTATAGGAAGAGAAAGAGGAAGTAAGAGATGAAAAAGCTGATCCCTAAGCCCTCAAAATTCTGATGTACAGACTAAGACAGCCAGACAGCCAGACACACAAGCGGCAAGTCAGGCGAGAGACAAAGACAAAAGTAAGAGGGGCTGGCGGAGAAGAGGTGGGCTATCAGTCGACTTGGCATCTGGGGCAAGTAGACATGCAGGCAGACAGAGCAATGGGCAGGTACCGTACAGCAGCCAAACAGACAAAAAGAAGAGAAGTGCCTCAGAAGGACCAACGGCACAGAGCTTTCAAAGGCGACTCATAGTTATTAACTATTCAATCACATAAAGGAGAGCTGAAGGCGTGAAAGGTTGCGGACCGAAGCACTTTTGCTTCAGTGCATTAAGAGCCTGGTCCAGCACTCTTGCTGCGTGAAAGAGAAATAGATTGCCTCCCAGGAAGATGACTGCTCAAAGGGGTTGGCTTTTTCCCCTTAATAACAGCAATCTGCTGTGAAAATCTAATCCCAAGTACCATTTACACAGAATCTAGATAACTTCTGCTCAGAAAAGCGTACAATATGAATATTGCATTCCCTGATATACAAATAACCGGGAACAAGCCCCCCCCCCCCTCCATCAATCAGGGGACGTTCTCAGTGTAAGTGAACTGGAAGAGCAAATTGCTAATGAGCACCATGCTGCTAAAAATGCACATTTTAAAATACCATTGTGGGTATGTTGTAAAAGTGGCCGAAATGAAAACACAATTCTTCACAAGAGCGTAAAATGTGTTTGATCGTATAGACATGGGTGTCCATGACCCGTTCATAAAAAGGAAAATCTTAAGTGAAACACTCACAATGTTGTCAACCTGAGTGACATATACACAACAACAAGCCAAGCATGAACACTGTCCCTCAATTGAAGTAATGGCTCCATCTTTGGCATTTAAGTCAGATATGGACGCACCCTTTAAGCCCCCCGCTCTCCTTCTCGTTGGCCTAATTCCCCCTCCTCAGTGGTGGATAAGAGGGATCAGAAATCCATCCATATGCATGGCCAACTATCTGTGGAGGGGATGTCAGGTCTCAGCCTGGCCAGCTTTCTGAAAGTACTGGTAATGACACTTAATGAAAGCCAGGGAGCTGAGCTCTGAGAGGGAAAGCCTGTGTTTGTGCTCCCCCAGCCCCCATCCGGCATCCAGACCAGGCCTTCAGACGTCATAAATAAACAAACGTGCTGCGTGAGAATAGATGTGCTATTTCCCTAGCTTCTCTCCTACCATTCCATCCACTTATTTATCTATTTATTATTATTCCCCGGATCTCTGGTTTGCTTTCAGCCCACCTTTATACTCTTGGCTCCCTGCAGGCTTTTCAATGTCCCAAAACATTAGCTAGACTTTGCTGTAGTCACCCTACGGCCCTTAATGGGCTGAGTTTGCATCGGCTCTCCACTGCTGGCCTCCACAAATATATACACACACACAAAGAGCTGTCAGACTACTGTAAATCCAACAAATATTCAGACAGATCTCCTCTTATTAGCAATCACACTGCTTATTCCACTCTCTCTAATGAATTAACAAACTTGACCAAATCCCTTCTAGCCCTATAGTTAAGCTGTCATCTTTTCAATTGGACTAGTTCAGCATACAAAGGAGCACTTGTGCCTCCAGTGATGCAGGTGATATGGCTGAAGCTGAGAAGAGAAGAGCGAGGAGGGCAGTGTGGTGTCAGCGATGCCTGTGTTGAGAAGGGTGGTGCAGCTCAAAGTAAACAGAAGGATGAGGGGATAGAGAGGCTCTTCTTAGCACAAGCCCCTAATCAGTACAGTCAACACATGGCAGATTGGGTTCACATCTTTTTCCCCTCGCTCTCGCTCTGCCTCTGTCCCTCCACCACCAAAACTGATCCCTTCAATCAGCCCCATTTTCCCTGCTTTCAATCTGAGAGGATATCAGATAGGAATGTGTTGCAGGCAAATGCCAGGTAACACAAATCTGGCTTACTTTGAGGTAAGGTGGCATTGGCTGAGAAAAAATTAGATGGCTTCCTCTGTGGGATACCATTCCACCAACAAATAGCCCTTTCTCAAGCAACACATACAATTCACATTTTTATTTAAAAAAAAGTTTCCATGGTGATGCTTGAGTGATACTTAAAAGTGTCCTGTGTGGTCTTGGTGAACACTAACACCGACAAACACTTATGTGTCTGCCTGGCCAGAGGAGGGAGTGTCCTTGGGTCAAGTTGGGTGAAAAGTTTGCCAACTCAAGAGGCTCAAACTGTGCCCGAGGAGAGACCTCTGCTGCAGCATGTCCTTTGATCACCAACTCCCTTTGCCACCCCCAACATTTCCCAGCTAACTGCACAAATGTGTTAACAAGCTTTAGCCATCAGTTGAGGCTGGGCCACACAGGTGGGGATGACACAAGCCGTCCAGAGTGGAGCAGATTACAGCGGGGGTCATCCTGGGTGCAGGAGAAGAGGAGTGCCAAACATGGTTGTATGTAAAGGAGAGCTTCTGCTCTGTGAGATAGAGAGGCAAAATGTGCTGGGGCTGCATTAGCAGCAGGACCCAGAGGCACAACCCAGGGGGGGCGGCGGACTTCAAACACTGATGTGCAGACTGTTCAGGGCTCTCAGGCTGCTGATTTCACAGTCGGAAAACACAGACCATTAGTCACACACTGAGGCCTATGTTAATCCCAGAACAAGCAAAATCAACATGACAGCCGATAAAATCCTGGGAGTTATGCAGCAGCTTTGCTTTTCAGTGATACTGTCTGTGATGTGCTGGTGAGTGTTTGTATTGACCCGTGTTTCAGATGAGCCACTCCAGAAACACTCACGCTCTGTCTGAAAGCTCACTGCTTTGTCACTGACACTGTCTCTGGAGTGGGCCCGAGCAAAAGCAGAGGACATGTAGTCATAGAGAGGGGCTTGTATAGATTTGGAGTCTCCTTTTTGGAGGAGAAGTGGAGTCTATGCCAGGACTATGATAGTTTAACAGAGTAAAATGATCAGAGACGCTCAATCATGTACTGTGTCAGGTCAGAGTCTGCGATGTCGCTCTAGTAAACTTGGTCAAAGGATGCTGAGGAAGGCAGACACATCGCTAATGAGGATGATTTTACTGCGTCTATGCTTGTTCTCATTCTCATGGCGTCAAATATTGATGCTTTGTCATGGCCGTCGGCGTTTGTTACCGTCGCTGAAGGCACCATTTAGCGCCTACAATCAAAACCCATGCGCCCGAGGTGACTGTGGTGATGTAGTTTAAAGAGCAAAAACGCACACAGGGCAGGTGGGAGGGAAGGTGGATGGGCCCAACAAACACAAGGCTTTCATCCAGGAGACGGCTGTTTGTTTCCCGCGCATTAAGTTTCACTTTCATGTTACAATCAGCTGTTAGTTTGTGTCCTGTGTTTACAACGTTCAGTTTCATTTTCATTTTACAAATGTATAGTCATTTTAAGCCCAACCATGTAGCTTTTTCCTAAACCCAACTAAGTGGTTGTGATGCCTAACCCTAAAGTGACACCAAGGGGGGAGTGGCAGTATGTGACGAGTTGGGATGAGAACGTGTTGATCTATAGGAATCAGTCATTCTATACTTATATTTTGGCAAAAATTGGGCACTGGGCTTTCAATAGGTCTAATCAGAAACAAACTGCTCATTGTTTACAGTCCGATTAGCAACTTGAGACGCGAGATTGGAGTTGGAGTTGAGAGACGGCGTGTACGACCGGATTGCTTCACAAGTAGCCAGTTTACAAACTAATTTTAAACCAATAAAAAACTAAATCATCGTCAGACGATTCCCGGATTGCATTTCAGCCAATGTGTTCCGCCTCTTTTGCTCTCCACACAGACTGTTTACCTGCATTCAACCAAAGCCTGGTCAAACGTGATTGGTCAATACTGCCCAGTATACAAACCAGAACGCTTCTGATACCAAAAAGTCCCGTTTCCTCCTGATTCTACATGTGAATCCAGAATCTGTTTATAGAGATTACTGCTACACAAACACATCACTCACTCTATTCACTGCAACACATTCTGTATCTAGTTCCCATTTTGCATTAAACGATTAAAGATTGACTTAACACCAAGTTGAAAAGAATTGTTTTCAATGACCTTTTCTGGTTCAATGTTTCAGGTCTTGACTGCGTCCATCATCACCGAGGATAGTAGTCAACAATGATGTACACCTCTACGTCACTGCAACAAGCTGATAACTTCAACCAAAGGATGTCCCCATAAAAGGTTTCTGCTGGTGTTACTCTTAATTAATTTGTAAATGGACTGACAGTTTACCAAATATAAACTTGTCATACTCTGTATTAATATGATATGAAAGAAACAGTTTCATGTTTCATGTTCATATTTTGTGTATTTAATTAACACTACAAACACATGGGAGAGACCCATAGAAATGAATGAACCGTGGTGGATAGTAGATGCTGTTTTCTGGATTACTGATTTATGCAAAAACTCTAGTACAGAAAAATATCTTTAACAGACATTACAATGCCATTATCATATAAGCATTTGCATTATAGTCAAAATAGGCATTTTAATACATTTTTGATCAATAATGATGATGTTAAGCAAGTATAAATTATGTATTAATAATGCTTAAATATTGACATTATGCTCAAGCACTTTCTTAAGGCTTCATTAAGGCTTCTGTTTGTGTGATGGCCTAACATATATAAAATGAAAATTGATATAAAAATTGGACATTGTACAACAATATTTGCAGATTTTGCCCAGTGTCTTTATTCTCTGTGTGTATACCTGGATCTCCTCCTCTTCAATCCTCTTCTCATCAAACTCAGCTTTAAGTCTCCTGACCTCAATTTGCCGAGCTCCCCCATCCTCCTGCAGGTGGATTCATGTGTGCCTATACACACACACACACAAAGACACACACATTCACGCAAACAAAAAGTGCACTATATTTCACACACTGTTGCATTGGTTCATAAAGCACATAAATATAACCCTCCTCTGTCCACTTTCTCTTTCTTGGCAGAGATGGATGCGTGCTTCGTGCTTTGCTCTTTTATTTTCAGTGCCAGTTTTTCATTTGCTTGCCTGCAGCAATGTAGGGATATGATAAAATGTGTATTAGCTTTTGTTGGGATAGAAACCAATTATTGTGCAAGTGCAGAGAGACCTCAGCAGTAATGTGATGTGTATTAAGGCCTTACTTACGTTCCAGGACCAACTGGTTGACAGTGGAGAGCATCTTGTGGACACGAGAACCGCCTGACAGAACACAAAACCTCCACCTTGGACTGGGACAAAGAGGGAGGAAGAGAGAGACGGGCCGTTGAAGACAGAAGCAGTGGGAGGGAGGTATAATATATATATATATATATATAT